>BSBM01001210.1:1755000-2020000 GCA_027924585.1 Larix kaempferi | reverse complement strand
ATTAATATAGGAATAGTTTATTTATTCTACGTTTTGAACACTCAGAACCGGAATATTTAAATTATGTTCTTGAATCTATAAATAGATTGAGCATCTTAAATAACTTCATGACACCCAAATTATACAATTTTCATAACTAATATATGTGATTGTAAGATTTTTTAAAAATTTCTAACCAAACTTCAAACAAAATAAAAAAATATAATTAAAAAAAGTTGAATATTTTAGACTACACCATTAATATATGTGATAATATTATAATCAATCCTATTTTAAAAATGATTCTCAATAAAAATCTTAAATTTAATAAATAATAATAATATTATAATCATCCGTTCTTAATTAAAAAAAATAACTCCAATCTCAATCTAAAATTTATATAATACCATATTATAGTAGGCCTACGAAGAACATCCTAGAAAAATAAAATAAGTCTACCTACAGGCTCGTTGTATGGATAGAGCAACCAAAAATAATGTCAACTGCCACGTGGCCAATCAAAAGTAATGGCCGGTCATTCTATGAGTGAGTCCGTATACTCGCTCTTAAATGCAGGCTAATTATATCCACTACGTGGCATTATAATGATTTTTGAATTTTTTATTTTTATTTTTTAAAATTATTTTTTATTATATGACAATTGAATTTTAACTTTTTTAATTTTTTAATTTTTTAATTTTATTTTGTATTACCTGACAATTGAATTTTAACTTGGGTAAAATTACTCATTTCACAGATTCCTACTAATCATAGAATAAAAAACTATATTTCAGTTTTTAAAAAATAATTTTTTTAATTTTGAAAAAAACAAATTAATATATAAATTTAACTAACCTTAAATAAACTTTAGAAAAATTTCACAAATTAATAAAAGTCAAATGAATTTGATTTGTAATTAATTACTATAGGGAGGTATAATAATTGATCCAGTTGTACAATGAGCCGGCGAGTTGCTTGAAACCCTAGGGACGACTCCTGCTCCTCGCGGCCTCCCGCTGGCTGCTCGGCCTCCTGGCTCCCTCCCGGCGTCCAAGATCCAGCGTACCCCTGATGGCGATCCCTTCGTGGTCCGTTTTGGGTGACGGCCATGGTGCTGATTCGCTCGCTCCTCCAGATTCAGGCGTCCATGCACCCTCTGCGTTAATCGTTTCCCCTTCGGTTCCCCCTTCAGCCGGCGTCCGTTCGGTTGGAGATGCCATGGTGGCCGGGCTTGGTTCAGCTCCTCCGCAGGCTTCCCCCGCTCATCCTCCTCCTGGGGTTTCCTCCAGCGCCGCCCCTCTTCCTTCCTTCTCCAAGGTCGCGGCCTCTCTTCGGAGGGAAAGCCCTTCTTTCAAAGATGTGGCCTCTCGACGGGGGGAGCCCTCTGCCCTGCCTGATGCGATCCCGGAAGCCCCAGCGATCTCCATCCAGATGCCGGAGGACGTCCTGGAGTATGCTGTTGTGTTAAGCAATTCCGCCTTGGTGTGCAGGTTCAATGGCTTCTGGCCTACCCTCGCAGATCTCCGCTCCTGGATCTCCTCGTCTTGGTCCCCTCTGCTTGATGGTGAGGTTGTAGCTTGCCCTTGTGCCAAGGGTTTCTTCGTGGCTATTTTTGAATCCTCTGATGACAGAAGCAAGGTCGCTAGCTCAGAACCGTGGTTCTGGGGCAGAGCAGGACTTTCCATGAAACCATGGACCCCAGACTTTGACCCTTCCACGGCTTCCATCTCTTCCGCTCCGGTCTGGGTAAGGCTCCCGTCTTTCCCTCTGCATTTCTGGGGGGCCAAATCTCTGGAAGCTATAGGTAATGGACTCGGGAAATATCTCAGCATAGATCAGAGCTCTGACCGAACCACGTTTGCAAGGATCTGTGTAGAAATGGACTTCAAAAAGGGGTTCCCTGCAGAAATCTCTCTCTGCGGCAAAGGCTACTCTTGGACCCAGAGGATCGACTATGAGAATCTCTGCTTCAGATGCAGGATATGCTATGAAACAGGACATATTGCCCGGAATTGCGAGAAATCAGCCGAAAAAAGAAGACGGCGCCGAAGCCAAAGGCCCACCTGGTGGAAGGATGCACCTCCGGTGAAGCAAACTGAAGGGAAGATCCCGGCATCAGTCCCGGAAGAGGAAGCAGACTCTGACTCCAAGGAACTTAATCTAGAAACAGAACCAGCAGAAAGACCACCGACTACATCGCCAAAGACAACCCAGCGAGCCTCAAGCTGGGCGGATATAGCCGATGCTGAAGAATCTCGAGGTCAGCGGGAAACCCACGATCAAGACCAAAGTAGCGAATGGCAGACCGTTACCAAAAGGAAAAAAAAATCTACCCAGTCCCGGACGGATGTAATGACTCGCAGCCGAACAGGCTCGCTGAAATAGCTATCTCCAGGTAGCTTTTCATATTGAAGCAAGTTTGCTAGGAACCCAGTGGTTGACACGGTTTTTTAATTTCCTGCCTAGTTTTGGGCGAACACTGGAAGCTCGTTGTAACTGAGAACTCTTTGTACTAAGCATTCGGTTGCTCTATACCGGCACTAATACAATCTTCCCCTATGTTATTGTCAAAAAAAAAAAAAAATTGATCCAGTTGTGTGAGGCTGCAATTAAAACATCCTCCCAAAATGTCACATGTCGAGCACGATAATTAAATTTAATATTTGCGAGAGGGTAAAGAATATATAAACTAAATCCATGCCATTGTTTGGTTAGTTTTATGTGGCCACAATTAAAAGCAGCATCTCATATTCGATTATTTATTGTTGTGCTTATCCCCGCGTGTAGCAGTCATTTGGGACAGACATGGTGTATTATATTTTACACGAGTAAATGCCAAGGTCGTGTCAATCGCGGGATACTTATAATGGAAGAAATTGAGATACCCTTTCTATAATATTCATGACACATTTTTTTACATTAAATGAGTTTGAAATAAGCTTCTTCCTATTAGTCTGGGATGCCATATTATCTCCACTTTTAAAAGCGACCCTTGACCAACAATCATGCGCGCTCACCAGCTACAACCTCTTCCACACTACTCATCACTCCTAATCCCAACCTTATCATATTCCTCTTTCACACTACTCATAACTCCTAATCCCAACCTTATCATATTCCAAATATGGTCTTCAATAGTCACCCACCAAGATTTTACAACTAGGTGGCGCAATTTTTAACTTTATAGTCTTTTTAAAAATATTAAAGAGCGAGTCAAGGATGTTTTCAGACCAATCCCTTGGTAATTTAAAAGACAAAAAGTTATGTTTTTTAATGAAGATGAGAGTTGGCCAATTTCGACATGAGAAGGTATTAACCAGACGAGGAATCGGCACGGAATCATAAGCCTTTGGCGTCCTCTCTACGTGACTACGTCTTTCCCATTCTTTCGCCCCTCCCTGCCTTTCTTGGTTCTTCGTGACCTCATATTCTGAGGAACAATGGCTGCCAAGATTCATCCACAAAAGCTAGAGTTTGCTGGGCACGATCTGATTGACGATATTTTAGAAGGTAACTAGATTGTCTATGTTTAATTTTTTTACATTGCATTCTAAAATGTTGTGTAGGTACCTTTAATATTTAGTTTAGTGATCAAATTTATGTTTTACGAGATTTCTATTAGTGTCATAATTAGGTAGCATTTCTTTGCACCATCCCACCATCTTTTGGAATACATAGGTACCATCACTTGTATTGACTAGTGATCTAGGAATCTTTTTCTTATACATGATTCATCAATCAAATTATCTCGTCCTTTAAAAAAAAATTAATTTGTGTATTTGGTTTCGCTATATCAAAAACTCTTTCTTTATCTTTAATCTTCATCGAGATTAGTCTATGAGCACTCCCACTACTCTTGAACATATGATAGTGGTCTATTCTGCAACTTGATGCCACATCCTCTATATACATGAGAAGGATTTTCTTTACACGAGTACAAGTGCTACCGTGCTATGACCTGCATTCTTGAATAACATATCTTAAAAAAAACTTGTAATAAAAAGTGTATGTCAAGGATTTATAACGCATATCAAGAGTACTATAGGGTGTTTGATACAATTGGTCATGCACCTCGTACTTCTAGGAAAAGAAATTCTCAACTACATAATTTGAAATCACATTAAAAAATCATTCTAAACGCTTTACCACATCACAAAGGTCATCATGACTCCTTGCTACTAATCAAATACCCAAAATATAATCCCATTATAAACATTGACTATTACAAAATCTTCTCACTAGACCTCACTTCTAAAATTTTCTTTCCATTTCATATTTTCATCTCTTATTAGTTGAATATCATTTTACATTAGATGTTACTTGTTAAAATAACTTATCATGACAATAAAATTATAGTAAGTTAGTTACAATTAATATAATTTACAATTTTATCTTCACTCATATCATATCTTTGATCATATCACAAAAGTACTAGTGATCAAATCTACATATCTCTCCTCAAATATACAACTGCATAGAACTTGTAACACTACCCGATCACACAATATTGACTCTCTCCCTTCTTTTGAAACAATAACAACTAGACAAATAATCCTTCCATTAAATTCTATCCAAATACAAAGGTACAATTTAAACTTTATCTATTGTCTAAAATGTGAACCAAATTTTGAGCTCCTATTAGGATAAGAAGACGTCATTTAAAATTTTCAAATCAATATTGCGATTGCAATCCATGGTTTCTCAATTGTTATCCATGGAAACATCATTTGGTTCGAAATATTTTCCTCGTTCTTTGCACATAGAGTCCTTTTATTTATTTACATATGCAGTTAAATTTGATTTCATTACGAGAATATGCAATCGGCTTTTCCTAAATAGCACACATGTCATTGAGTGAGAGCTTTACCATTCTTCCATTTGTTGTGACACGCCCACAAACTCAACTACATTTTTTCTTATAGTGTTATTAACAGTCTACATAGTTGAGCGATATTTTCTCCCACATAATAAATTGATTTTGGGCATGTGCAAGCTAATGAGGGTCACTTTTGGTGCGTTAGATGTAATAGAAAACTGAAAAATCAGGCATCACTCAAACGACTTGGTTTTTTTGAGATAGTTACACAAGATATATTGCATCGAGTAAAGAAGATGAAATGTAGGAAATTGATTCACGTTTCTGCATATATAAGTTTTAAGTACCGAAAATTTACATAACTATGTCAAATTTCATCTTTTTCTAGGAGTCACTTTTTATTTTTTTGGCAAATGATAAGATATATGTTTTTGTGGGTGCAGCCTTTGAGTGCCTAAATGATGGCTTCGGGCTACAACAATTGGTAGACATGTAGATAACCCATAGAACTAGTGCAACACTATTTTTCTAAAATTAAATGTTTAATTTTTAATTTGTTTTTAATTATCTAAGTGACCAAACCTAGAGAATGGTATGTCAAAAGTGGATGCATCCTTTGAAGGTCTTAATGCAATCATTTCGACTTGGAATTTTTATAGCATGTAGAGGTCGGTGTCTACTACTGCAACATACAATTTTTTTTAAAAATGGTTTTGAAATAAAAATGTTACGGAATAAACACTAATAACATGTTTTTTGACTTGAGTGATGACACAAAAAAATTAGGAAAAAAGTCGAAAAATATATATATATATATTTTAAAATACATATTTGGAATATGCAAACAAATGCTATCGATGCCTAAAATTTCGTCCAAAATGGTTTTGTATGTCATGCTGTAAAGAGTGGTGGAAGACAAGCATATTGAGAAAATGGGTGGAAATGGCCAATTAGCTATGGTTTAGCACAATCCATAGATTTTGGTAAGTCCAAACCAACCACATAGGATTGCGGATGACATGTGGGTGCGTGAGCAGGCATGTTTTAGGTGCTAAGGAACGCTCGTGCATTTTGTTTAAATTCAATTTTGTATTCCCGTGCTTAGTGTCAACAAAAACACTCTAGCGTTTAGAGAAACAAAACTCTAGAGTATTTTGGAGTTACAAAACGCTCTAGCGTTATAAACCACATAAACTAGTTGTTAAGTGTTTAATGGAGATAAGGGTTGAGAGAGAGAGAGGGGGGATACGATTGGGGGAGCAAGGGACATAAATTTATGGAGGTTGAGAGAGGAATGAGGAGGGAGAAAATTAAATTCCTAAACCCATAATTCCTAAGGCCCAAACAACCTAAATCCCTAAACCCCTAAACACCTAAGCCCTTAACACATAATACCTTAACACTTTAACCTCTTGACACTTAATCCTAACCTTTTATACCTTACACCACTAATAGTCGATCCCTAAATCCCTTAACTTATAAATATCATAATCCTTAAATACCTAGTCCCTTAACTAACCCCTTATCTCCCATCTTCGCAGTCCTTATCCTCTAACACCCTAAGACCTTAACCCATTATAAGATCTTAACACCATAGCACTTGATCCCTTAATAGCTAACCACTTAAAACCTAACCCCCTAACCCGAGAGCCCTAAATCCCATAACCCCTAAACCCGTTAAGTCCTTTAATTATTTACCTTCAATCCTTTAACTGTTGGCCTCTAAGCTGTAGTTTACCTATAACGTCTCCAAAATCGCAGATTTTTTATTTTTTTATTTTTTTTAATTTGTCAATAATTATCACTCCAACATCAAATAATTATGTTCATCGATAAATTATGCACCATAAACGACACCAGATTTCGACATTATCATTAGGAGATAATTAATATCTTAACACCATGTTTCTATGCTTGATTGTAACATATTGCTTTTGAAGAAATATGCAAAGGGTTTTGTTATTTGGTAAAAAAAATAGTTCTTTGTATACAATCTTTATTTTGACTGCAAGCTTGGTTCTAATAGCTAGGGTTCTACCGAAGATAAAATTTCTATTTCCAACAGAATAAATCTTGCTTTGATTTATGTGAGTGATTCGTTGTTGCATGGAGCCAAAGGCTAGGGATTCCACGAAAATAGGTTAGGGTTTCTCTCAAAAACTACAGTCTGAAGAGAAACATTCGATTACTTATCTAAGGGGAAATAAAACAATGGATTTCAAGAGTTAATAAAAAACTAGTTTTCAATTCTACTACCTTGATAGTTTACTTAGCTGAAAAGAATGGTAAATAAAATACTTGTTCTGCATTTTACTTCTGAGTTCCAAATGATTGTCTGCCCATGCGGGCATTTTTGTAGCTGTTAAAATGTACTCTTGCATCCCTTTATTTCTTAATGCATGCATCAATATATTTATTTCAGAAGTGTAAATGAAATTAGTTTAATGCACAGTAAGAAAGGAAACTCGCATGCATACAAGGAACTACACATAAAGAATGGAAGCTTGCTTGCAAGTAAGAAAAAAAAAAATTGTTTTCTTTTTGTAACAGAGTTGATTTCCTAGCATATTTTAGAATTCAGTGAAAATAGTCTTGCATGCACAGTAATTCTAGCTGTAATAGATACAAATAATTCTAACTCCACTCAATATGAGTACACCTATACTGGAGTACACCATCTTATGGATGGTAGGAAAAATATAGGTGGATAGTTTTAAAAAGAACTACGTACTAACTTAGAAAATATTTACTATCCTAATTCATTAGTTGCACTCATAAACAACCATAAAAAATTTAAACAAGATGTATAAGTGAAGTTGAACCTGTCAAGTGATAGGGTGAACAAACACCCAGGGAGTACTGTTCCTCCCAACCTTCTCCAGTAGAGAAACCAAGGTTACTTGCTCTCCAGGAGCCCCGAGCCTATTCACTAATCTACCAATGGCGATGGTGATGGTGGTGATGACGATGATGGTGATGATAAAGAAGAGGATGATGATGGTGGTGATGGTGATGGTGATGGTGATGGTGATGATAAAGAAGAGGATGATGATGATGATGATGATGATCAATACCCAATCATGATGAAGATGGTGATGAGGATGATGATAAAGAAGAGGATGGCGATGATGATGATCAATCATCAATCATGATGAAGATGAAGATGGTGATGAGGATGATGATGATGATGATGAAGATGATGATGCATATGATGACATGGATGATGAGGATGATGATGATGCTGATGATGGTGATGATGAATAAGAGGATGATGATGCTGCTGCTGCTGCTGTTGATGATGATGATCAATAATCAATCATGATGAAGATGGTGATGAGGATGATGATGGTGATCATAAACAAGAGGATGATGATGATGATGATGATGACGAATCAATCATGATGAAGATGATGATGGTGATGAGGATGATGATGATGATGATGATGATGAAGATGATGATGAATATGACAACGAGGATGATGAGGACGAGGATGAGGATGATGGTGATGAAGATGATGATGATGATGAAGATGATGATGATGATGATGATAATGATGATGTTGAAGATGGTGATGAGGATGATGATGATGATGATGATGAAGATGATGATGAATATGATGATGAGGATGATGATGATGAAGATGATGGTGATGAAGATGATGATGATGAAGAGGATGATGGTGGTGTTGATCATAAAGAAGAGGATGATGATGATCAATCATCAATCATGATGAAGATGGTGGTCGGGATGATGATGATGATGATGGAGATGACGACGATGATGACGATGATGATGATGATGACGATCATGATGATGGAGATGATAAAGAAGAGGATGATGATGATGATGATGATTGATCATCATCATCATCATCATGTAGTGGTAGGGGAAGGGATATTAGGAGAGAAAGAGAGGGGGGAGAGAGAGAGAGAGAGGGAGAGAGAGGGGGGGGGTTAGTTAGGGGTAAGGTTCTAGGAGGGGGTTAGCGAGGGGGAGACAGAGAGAGAGAGAGGAGAGGGTGTTGGTTGTAGGGACTGCAAAAGAGAGATGGAAGGTGTGGTTAGAGGTAGGTGGAGGTGTAGGGAAGAGAGAGAAACTGAGAGAGCCCGGGTTAGTAAGGGATAGGGATAAGAGGGGAGACAAATAGAGAGGAGGGGGTTTTGGGATAGGGAAAGTAGCAGGGATATAGAAATATTAAGATGGTTAGGGATGGGGCAGAGGTTAGGGAGAGGGGGTTTACAGAGAGAGAGAGAGAGAGAGGTGTAAAACCATGTAAGATAGAGTGATGACAATGATGATGATGATGATGATGACGATGATGAGGATATTGATGATGATGGCGATGAATATCATGATTAATATGATGATGAAGAAATGTATTCATCATCATCCTCCTCCTTATCACCATCATCATCATCATCATCATCATCATCGTCGTCGTCGTCGTCATCTCCATTATCATCATCATCATCGTCATCGTCATTGTCATCGTCATCGCCATCTTCATCATCTTCATCATCATCATTGTGGACGTCATCCCCATCATCTTCATTGTCATCATCATCATCATCATCATCATCTGGATCATCATCATCATCATCATCATCATCTGCATCATCATCATCATCATCATCATCATCATCATCATCTACATCATCATCATCATCATCATCATCATCATCATCTTCATCATCATCACCATATTCATCATCATCATCATATTCATGATGATATTCATCATCATCATCATCTTCATCACCATCATCATCCTCTTCATCATCATCATCATCATCATCACCATCATCATCTTGATCACCGGCATCATCTTCATCTACATCACCATCATCATCTTCATCTTCATCATCCCCATTATCATCATCTTTCTCTCACCCAATATAACACTTCAAAACATAAATTTGTGAATATTATAACGCGCACGCGTTATGTATTCAAATAACGGTAGCATGTTTTGTATAGAACAAACACACGTGCGTTGCTTATAACATTGAGCGCCAAAACACTAAAATTTGAATTTAACTATAACGCGCACACATTATTTGAATTTAAACATAATGCGCGCGCGTTCCTGAGTGCCTAATCACCCACTCCTCCCGCGCGCACGTTCCTCAGTGCCTAATCACCCACTCCTCCCACACCCACATGTCAACCACTATCCTATGTGGCTGGTTTAGACTTACCAAACCTGTGCTAGGGAATTTAGTAAACCATAGCTAATTTGACATTTTCAACATTTTTCTCAGTATGTTTGTTTTTACCGCTCTCTATAGCATGACATACGTTATTATTGATGAAATTTTAGGCATAGATAGAATTTTTTATGAAGATTCCAAAAATGTAATTTAAAAAAAATATCGAGATTTTCTATTTATTTCCTAATTTTCTTGTGTCATCACTCTGGTAAAAAAACATACTGTTAATGTTTATTCCATAACTTTTTCATTGCACAAAGATTTTTAAAAAAACTTGTATGATGCACTAGAGGACACCGACCTCTACATGCGGTAAAAAATCCAAGTTGAAATAACTACATTAAGACCTTCAAAGGTTGCACACACATTTGACGTACCGTTCTCGAGCTTTGATCACTTACATAATCAAAAAAATAAAAATAAATAAACATTTAATTTTGGAAGAATAGCGCTGCACTAGTGCTACGGGTTCTATACATGTCTACCAATTTTTGTATCCCGAAACGGTCATTTAGGCATTGAAAGGCTACACCCACAAAAACATATACCTTATCATTTGCTAAAAAAATAAAAAGTGTCTGTTAGAAAACATGAAAGTTGACATAGTTATGTAAATTTTCAATACTTAAGACTTATATATTCGGAAACGTGACTCAATTTCCTACGTTTCATCTTTTTTACTCGATGCACGATATCTCGTGTAAGAATGTAAAAAAAAACAAGTAAGTTGAGGGATGCCTGATTTTTCAGTTTTCTATTGCATTTAACGCACCAAAAGTGACCCTCATTAGCTTGCACATGACCTAAATTTTCCTCGCACCAACAATTCTCTTTAAACTTAGAAGAAATAATATTTTTGACATTATCGATATTCTGCAGAGTGTCATTTTCATCAATGCCCCAATGGTCTAACCAACTAGCCATCATATCTTTACACCAACTCCGCTTGAGGCGTAATTGGTTTTGACTTGAATTTAAAGTAATTTTAGGAAGTCTCTCATTTTCCATGTTATTTATTTTGTGCTTGTACATCAAGTACCTAGTCATAGCCATGCTCTTGATGGGGGAAAGACCCACTTCCAAGAGGAGAATATGACAAGGTATGTTGCTTTTAATATAGTCTCTCTCTCTCTCACACACACACATATACACTTTAAAATTTCTTAATAACACTATTTTATTTGCTTGTAGATAATGTAAATAAAAATGATAAAAATACATTATTTGTTCTCTTCATTCACCAATAAAACTAGTCAACAATATGTCATGCTTATGCTTGGTTATATGAAATTGATTTTAAAATATAAAATCAACCAATTGTCTTCTATATTGTACATTTAAAATTAAAATTTATTATTCTTATTTTTAATAAAATTATATAAAAATATTTTTATAATAAATAATAATTTTAATAATAATTACTATTTTTAAAGTAAAAATGATCTTTAATAAAAAATATGAAAGCTATACTCTAATAATAACATTAATATAGGAGTAGTTTATTTATTCTACGTTTTGGACACTCAAAACCGAGTGTTTAAATTATATTTTTGAATTTATGAATAGATTGAGCGTCTTAAATAACTTCATGGAACCCAAATTATGCAATTTTCATAACTAATATATATGATTGTAAGATTTTTTAAAGATTTTCAACTGAACTTCAAACAAAATAAGAAAATATAATTAAAAAAAGTTGAAAACCTAAAATATTTAGACTACACCATTAATATATGTGATAATATTATAATCAATCCTATTTTAAAAATGATTCTCAATAAAAAATCTTAAATTTAATAAATAATAATAATATTATAATCATCAGTTCTTAATTAAAAAAATAACTCTAATGTCAATCTAAAATTTATATAATACCATATTATAGTAGGCCTACGAAGAACATCCTAGAAAAATAAAATAAGTCTACCTGGCTCGTTTCATGGATAAAGCAACCAAAAATAATGTCTACTGCCACGTGGCCAATCAAAAGTAATGGCCGGTCATTCTATGAGTGAGTCCGTATACTCGCTCTTAAATGCATGCGAATTCAAGAAAAATTTAACTTACTATTAATATATGAAATAGTAAATGCTAATTATATCCACTACATGCCATATTAATGATTTTTCTTTTTTCTTAAATTATTTTTTATTATATGACAATTGACTTTGAACTTTTTTAATTTTTTAATTTTATTTTGTATTACCTGACAATTGAATTTTAACTTGGGTAAAATTACTCATTTCACAGAGTTCTACTAATCATAGAATAAAAAACTATATTTCAGTTTTTAAAAAATAATTTTTTTAATTTTGAAAAAACCAAATTAATATATAAATTTAACTAACCTTAAATAAACTTTAGAAAAATTTCACAAATCAATAAAAGTCAAATGAATTTGATTTGTAATTAATTACTATAGGCAGGTATAATAATTGCTCCAGTTGTGTGAGGCTGCAATTAAAACATCCTCCCAAAATGTCACATGTCGAGCACGATAATTAAATTTAATATTTGCGAGAAGGTAAAGAATATATAAACTAAATCCATGCCATTGTTTGGTTAGTTTTATGTGGCCACAATTAAAAGCAGCATCTCATATTCGATTATTTATTGTTGTGCTTATCCCCGCGTGTAGCAGTCATAGGTACCATCACTTGTATTGACTAGTGATCTAGGAATCTTTTTCTTATACATGATTCATCAATCAAATTATCTCGTCCTTTAAAAAAAAATTAATTTGTGTATTTGGTTTCGCTATATCAAAAACTCTTTCTTTATCTTTAATCTTCATCGAGATTAGTCTATGAGCACTCCCACTACTCTTGAACATATGATAGTGGTCTATTCTGCAACTTGATGCCACATCCTCTATATACATGAGAAGGATTTTCTTTACACGAGTACAAGTGCTACCGTGCTATGACCTGCATTCTTGAATAACATATCTTAAAAAAAACTTGTAATAAAAAGTGTATGTCAAGGATTTATAACGCATATCAAGAGTACTATAGGGTGTTTGATACAATTGGTCATGCACCTCGTACTTCTAGGAAAAGAAATTCTCAACTACATAATTTGAAATCACATTAAAAAATCATTCTAAACGCTTTACCACATCACAAAGGTCATCATGACTCCTTGCTACTAATCAAATACCCAAAATATAATCCCATTATAAACATTGACTATTACAAAATCTTCTCACTAGACCTCACTTCTAAAATTTTCTTTCCATTTCATATTTTCATCTCTTATTAGTTGAATATCATTTTACATTAGATGTTACTTGTTAAAATAACTTATCATGACAATAAAATTATAGTAAGTTAGTTACAATTAATATAATTTACAATTTTATCTTCACTCATATCATATCTTTGATCATATCACAAAAGTACTAGTGATCAAATCTACATATATCTCCTCAAATATACAACTGCATAGAACTTGTAACATTACTCAATCACACAATATTGACTCTCTCCCTTCTTTTGAAACTATAACAACTAGACAAAAATCCTTCCATTAAATTCTATCCAAACACAAAGTACAATATAAACTTTCATCTATTGTCTAAAATGTGAACCAAATTTTGAGCTCCTATTAGGATAAGAAGACGTCATTTAAAATTTTCAAATCAATATTGTGATTGCATTCCATGGTTTCTCAATTGTTATCCATGGAAACATCATTTTGTTCGAAATATTTTCCTCGTTCTTTGCACATAGAGTCCTTTTATTTATTTACATATGCAATTAAATTTGATTTCATTACGAGAATATGCAATCGACTTTTCCTAAATAGCACACATGTCATTGAGTGAGTGCTGTATCATTCTTCCATTTGTTGTGACATGTCAACAAACTCAACTACATTTTTTCTTATAGTGTTATTAACAGTCACATAGTTGAGTGATATTTTCTCCCACATAATAAATTGATTTTGGGCATGTGCAAGCTAATGAGGGTCACTTTTGGTGCGTTAGATGTAATAGAAAACTGAAAAATCAGGCATCACTCAATCGGCTTGGTTTTTTTGAGATACTTACACAAGATATATTGCATCGAGTAAAGAAGATGAAATGTAGGAAATTGATTCACGTTTCTGCATTTATAAGTTTTAAGTATTGAAAATTTACATAACTATGTCCAATTTCATCTTTTTCTAACAGTCACTTTTTATTTTTTTGGCAAATGATAAGATATATGTTTTTGTGGGTGCAACCTTTGAGTGCCTAGATGATGGCTTTGGGCTACAACAATTGGTAGACATGTAGATAACCCATAATGCTAGTGCAACACTATTTTTCCAAAATTAAATGTTTAATTTTTAATTTGTGTTTAATTACTTAAGTGACCAAACGTGGAGAATGGTATGTCAAATGTGGGTGCATCCTTTGAAGGTCTTAATGCAATCATTTCGACTTGGAATTTTTATAGCATGTAGAGGTCGGTGTCTACTAGTGCAGCATAATTTTTTTTTAAAAAATGGTTTTGAAATGAAAAAGTTACGGAATAAACACTAATAACGTGTTTTTTGACTTGAGTAATGACACAAGAAAATTAGGAAAAAAATAGAAAAATATATATATATATATTTTAAAATACATAGTTGGAATATGCAAAAAAATGCTATCGGTGCCTAAAATTTCGTCCAAAATGGTTTTGTATGTCATGCTGTAAAGAGTGGTGAAAGACAAGCATATTGAGAAAATGGGTGGAAATGGCCAATTAGCTATGCTTTAGCACAATCCATAGCACAATTTTGGTAAGTCCAAACCAACCACATAGGATTGCAGATGACACGTGGGTGCGTGAGCAGGCATGTTTTAGGTGCTAAGGAACTCTCGCACGTTTTGTTTAAATTTAATTTTGTATTCCCGCGCTTAATGTCAACCAAAACACTCTAGCGTTTGGAGAAACAAAACTCTAGAGTATTTTAGAGTTACAAAATGGTCTAGCATTATAAACCACATAAACTATTTGTTACGTGTTTAATGGAGATAAGGGTTGAGAGAGAGAGAGAGGGGATACGATTGGGGGAGCAAGGGACATAAATTTATGGAGGTTGAGAGAGGAATGAGGAAGGAGAAAATTAAATTCCTAAACCCATAATTCCTAAGGCCCAAACAACCTAAATCCCTAAACCCCTAAACACCTAAGCCCTTAACACATAATACCTTAACACTTTAACTTCTTGACACTTAATCCTAACCTTGTATACCTTACCCCACTAATAGTCGATCCCTAAATCCCTTAACTTATAAATATCATAATCCTTAAATACCTAGTCCCTTAACTAACCCCTTATCTCCCATCCTCGCAGTACTTATCCTCTAACACCTTAAGACCTTAACCCATTATAAGTTCTTAACACCATAGCACTTAATCTCTTAATAGCTAAACACTTAAAACCTAACCCCCTAACCCGAGAGCCATAAATCCCTTTACCCCTAAATCCCATAACCCCTAAACCCCTTAAGTCCTTTAATTATTTACCTTTAATCCTTTAACCATTGGCCTCTAAGTTGTAGTTTACCTGTAACGTCTCCAAAATCGCAGATTTTTTCTTTTTTTTTTCTTTTAATTTGTCAATAATTATCACTCCGACATGAAATAATTACGTTCATCGTTAAAGTATGCACCATAAATGACACCAGATTTCGACATTATCATTAGGAGATAATTAATGTCTTCACACCATGTTTCTATGCTTGATTGTAACATAATGCTTTTGAAGAAATACGCAGAGGGTATTGTTATTTGGTAAAAAAAATAGTTCTTTGTATACAATCTTTGTTTTGACTGCAAGCTTGGTTCTAATACCTAGGGTTTTGCCAAAGATAAAATTTCTATTTCCAACAGAATAAATCATGCTTTGATTTATGTGAGTGATTTTTTGTTGCGTGGAGCCAAAGGCTAGGGATTCCACGAAAATAGGTTAGGGTTTCTCTTAAAAACTACAGTCTGAACAGAAACATTTGATTACTTGTCTAAGGGGAAATAACACAATGGATCTAAAGAGTTAATCACAAACTAGTTTTCAATTCTACTACCTTGCTAGTTTACTTAGGTGAAAAGAATGGTAAATAAAATACTTGTTCTGCATTTTACTTCTGAGTTCCAAATGATTGTCTGCCCATGCGGGCATTTTTGTAGCTGTTAAAATGTACTCTTGCATCCTTGTATTTCTTAATGCATGCATCAATATATTTTTTTCAGAAGTGTAAATGAAATTAGTTTAATGCACAGTAAGAAATGAAACTCACATGCATACAAGGAACTACACATAAAGAATGGAAGCTTGCTTGCAAGTAAGAAAAAAAAAAATTGTTTTCTTTTTGTAACAGAGTTGATTTCCTAGCATATTTTAGAATTCAGTGAAAATAGTCTTGCATGCACAGTAATTCTAGCTGTAATAGATACAAATAATTCTAACTTCACTCAATATGAGTACACCTATACTGGAGTACACCATCTTATGGATGGCAGGAAAAATACAGGTGGATAGTTTTAAAAAGAACTACGTACTAACTCAGAAAATATTTACTATCCTAATTCATTAGTTGCACTCATAAACAACCATAAAAAATTTAAACAAGATGTATAAGTGAAGTTGAACCTATCAAGTGATAGGGTGGACAAACACCCTTGGAGTATTGCTCCTCCCAACCTTCTCCAGTAGAGAAACCAAGGTTACTTGCTCTCCAGGACCCCCGAGCTTGTTCACTAATCCACCAGGAAGAAGAATCTGATAGGATCCTGGAAGTATCTAAACCTCAACAATCAAACAAACTTGTTGCAACACTTCTGTTCTGCACTCTGCAGTAAAATCCAGCAGACTTACTACTGCAATTCCTCCCCTAGACAACCCTAATTGAACCTCCTTTGGGCTCAGTTCTAACACCACAGGGTGAAATTAATTCCTCTCCAGAAAATTCGAGCCCCATGCTCAAGTTCAATTTTCTCTTTTAAAGAGTGCCTAGGTCTTTAGTGGTGATTTTCATAATAATGAGCCAACAACTCAGCCTCCACCACCTCGGGGAGTTATGACCAAAATTTTAGGGTAGTTGTCTCATGGCAACAACTAGGAATTTATTGCAGATGATGCCACTTGTCCTTTGCCTCGTCTACCAGATTCCATTCCTCCTAGTGGGTTAGTGAACACTCTTCAACAACCTCCTTGAGTGAATGTATCCTATATTTATTTATTAAATAATAATATTATTCCATTACAGTCATCCATGACCATCCTTGGTCATTTAATACAAAAATTTATCATAATGTTTTTCTCAAACATAATTATTTTCAAGTACTAGGTAGGTTACAAACACCTCCTCTCAAGCTCAACATCGTCCTCGATGTTTCTTATGATTCATCAGAGTCTTCCTGGAACAGAATTGGATATGTTGCCTGCATTTTAATTTCCAATTCCCAGGTTGCTTCTTCTGGGCTAAGGTGCTTCCATTGCACCTTTACCTTCCCTATGGTGCGATTCCGGAGCTAAATTTCCCTCCTGGCGAGGATGAAATTTGGTTCCAACTAAAAATATCCTTCTGGTTCCACCTGTATTTCATTCTAGTTAATCACATGAGTAGCATCATGTATATATATTTTTAAAATGGAAATAGGAAATACATTATGAACTTTAAGGTTAGGTGGTAAGGCTAGTTGATAAGCCACTAGTCCGACCCTTGATAAAATTTCGAATGGTTCACAATACTGGGGTGCCAACTTAGCACAACTCCCCAGTTTAAAAAAAATTATGGGGCTTTGCCTTTATAAAAACATGTTCACCCACCTGAAACTCTTGTTGGGTTCTCTTAATCTCAGCATGGCTTTTCTACCTGTCTTGCATAAGTTTTTAATTGCTCTACACCTGTTTCACTGCTAGTTCCATTTCCTTAATCAATTCTGGTCCTAACAATAGTATATCGACTGGATTATTCCACAAGATAGGAGTGTTACATTTACGGCCATACACAATTTCAAAAGGGCTCATTTTGGATGAAGCCTGATAGTGATTATTATAAGCAAATTCAACAAGATGCAAGTATTCTTCCCACTTCTTGGGTTGAGTGCTAACATACATTCTAAGCATGTCTTCTAACAATTGGTTCACTCTTTTATTCTTCCCATCCATTTGCGGATGATAGGCTGTACTGAAGTTTAGTTTAGTGTTCAAACTTTTAAATAAAGATTTCAAAAAATTTCTAGTAAACATGGAGTCACGGTAAAAAATTATTACCTTGCGTATCCTGTGCAATCTGAAAATTTCCTTCATAAAAATATCAACAATATTTGCAGCTTTATAAGTAGTCTTAACAAGTATAAAATGAGTTGCTTTTGTAATCTTGTCTACCACTACTATGACAGAATCATTATGCTTCTGATTTTTCGGTAAACCTGTGATAAAATAAACACTAATAACTTCCCACTTCCAATATGGGATTGGTAATGGCTGTAACAAGCCAGTTGGATGTCGATGTGCAGCTTTAACTTGCTGGCACTCGATAGATCTAGCTATAAATTCGGCAACTTTATTTTCTTTACCCTTTATATGCTGGATCTCAAAATCGTATTCACTAAGGAAAGCTAACCACCTAGCCTACCTTGCATTCAGATTTTGCTAATCTAGCAGATACTTTAAACCCTTATTATCTATCATTAAGGTGAATTTCCTACAAATTAGATGATGGCACCACATTTTTAGAGCATGTATCACGGTAGCCAACTCTAGATCATAGGTAGCATAATTTTGTTCATGAATTTTCAATTGTCTTGACTCATACGCTATTGCATCTCCTTCTTGGGTTAAGAATCCAGCAAAACCTTTGTTGCATGCATTAGTGCATACCACAAAGTTCTTGTTAGGGTCTGCAATTTTTAAGATTGGTGCAGTTATTAATAATTCCTTTAACTTTTTAAAGCTTTCTTCGCACTTTTGATCCCACACAAACTTCTTTCCTTTTCTTTGTAATGAGGTGATGAGGTGTGCGATCCTCGAGAATCCCTCGATAAACTTTTGGTAGTAACTGGTAATTCCCATGAATGACCTCACATCGGTTACATCTTTCGGGACATGCCATTCATTAATAGATTTTATCTTGGCTGGGTCAACTGCAATCCCATCCTTGGAAATCACATGACCCAGATATTGTATTTTATCCTTGAAAACTCACATTTATCAAACTTAGCATAAAGCTTATGTTCTCTTAAAGCTTGCAAAATTATTTGTAAATGCTCCTCATGTTATTCTTTAGTCTTGGAGTAAATTAAAATATCATCAATAAAAACAATCACAAACTTATCTAAGTACTTATGTAAAATATTATTCATTAAACACATAAAAACTATTGGGGCATTAGTTATCCCAAAAGGCATAACTACAAATTCATAATGCCCATATCGGGTTCTGAAAGCAGTTTTGAAGATGTCCTCTTCTTTAATTATGACTTGATGGTATCTCGACCTTAAGTCTATTTTAGAAAATACCGAGGATCCACATAATTGATCAAACAGATCGTCAATGCGAGGCAAGGGGTATTGGTTCTTAATTGTCATTTTATTTAACTGACGGTAATCAATGCATAAACGTAGGGTACCATCGTTCTTCTTAGCGAAAATTACTGGTGCTCCCCAAGGAGACACACTTGGCCTTATATAGTTTTTATAAATTAACTCTTCTAACTATGACTTTAATTCATTAAGCTCTAGAATATTCATCTTGTAAGGGGCTTTTGAGTTTGGTACCATCCCTGGTCCCAACTCAAAGGTAAAGTCCAGATCCCTTTTCGGAGGTAGTCCTGGAATCTCTTCAGGGAATACATTTGGAAAGTCTCTTAAAACTGGTATATCTTCAAGTTTTAGTTGTTTCTCTTTAGTTGTATGCTCATCATTAATCACATTTACAACAAACATTTTACAACCTTTTCTAACAGCCTTTTTCACTTATATAGCGGAAATCTGCCTAACAAAATTTTTCTTAGGGATTCCCTTTACTGTTTCAGTTTCTCCTTTATCATTTACATAAGTAAAGGTCTTTTCAAAACAATTCAGTACAACCTTATGGTGTTCTAACCAATCCATTCCAATCAAGATATCATAAGAACCCAAAGGAAAAACATTTAATTCAACCTGTGTTCAACTGACTCATAAACAATTCACAAATTTTCACAAAGTTTATCACTTTCCTTTTGGTCCCTATTGCTAACTGAACTAGCCAAGGTTTATGATATTTTTCTATTTTCAGTTCACAACTCTTTACTAGGTCAGGTGTTATATAACTCAAACTTACACCTGGATCGATTAAAATAAAAATAGGTTTGTCTAGTAGCATACCTTCAATTTTGACCATAGATACTTGGTGATCAGCTTGTCGATTTTCCAGAGCTGCATTGATCCTAGGCATCTCTTTTCCTACATCACCAACTGTTGGTTCTTCTTGCATTTTTTTGATGTGGTTGATCGTCCTCTTCTGCTCATTACTTTTAACATTATTTTGCATGCTCCTTGCATCTGCAAAATTCTGAGAATTATTATTTTTATTATTTCCTTGATACTTTTTGTTATTGTAATTCCACCTGTTATTTCCATGCTACTTGTTAGAATTAAAATTCTTCTTTTTATAATCAGAGTTGTTTGGTTTATTATTCCTCGAATTAGATGATCCTTCTCTCTTTTGGTTATGTTCATAACAGAAATTAGCCTTCCTCATGACTTCCTCCAGAGTCTTATGATTATTGTACTCGATTCTATCTTTTATATTATATGGTAGACAACTCAGAAACCTTTGAACTTTGGGCTTTTCTTCCACAAGGTAAGGCGCATACCTTAACAGACTTAAGAACTTCCTACTCAACTCTTTCATGCTCATGGAACCCAGTTTTAAGTCGTAAAATTCTTTAGTTTTTTCTTCATAATACTGTTTTGACAAAAACTTCTTCTTAAAATACTTCTTAAAAGTTTGCCAAGTCACGTTTCGTTCTTTAATACCTTTTACTCATTTTAAATCTTGCCACCAGATGTCTTCTTTACCATTCAGATTGTAAATGGCCATTCTTGCTTTTAAAGCATCCGAGTAGTCATAAATGTGGAAATACTTTTTCATACTGGACAACCAAGCTTCAGCTACCTCCCCTTTTTCAGTTTCTCCATTAAAGGTTGGGGGTTTGATTTTCTTAAACACCCCTGAAATTTGTTCATAAGGCTAAGAACTTTTCTTTTTATACTTGTGGTTTCCCTCATTACTGTCACTTGACTAATTATGTATTTTTCTAGAGAAGTCCATCTCTGATGAGGAACTACTATCAGTACTTGGAGATTTTATCTTTTCATGACGATGCTGGTAAGACATGGTTCCGGTTTTCGACTTGCAACCTGTTGGTTTTTCCTCCCTACCATTCTCTAACCTATTTGATAAGATCTAATTCAACTCCTCTTGAGATTTTAAAATTCTTTTGTTTTCTTCTTTCACAGTCCTTATCTCCGTTTTTAGACCTTTAATGGTTTTGAGTATTTCATCATTTTCATTCTGTTCCACAAACATACTTTCTTCGTCAACCTATTTATGCTCATTGGGATTACTATGCTGATTTTTATCTTTAGCACTCTCTTCATGTCCATCCATACCTGTAAAAATCTATTGACAAGTTCTGTACCAACAATAAAATAAAACAGAAGTTAGTAATCTGTACTTTGCTAGTTGTAACTTTGCTGCTTTTGCGAGTTGAGCCTGTTCAGGCCTAGTGTTGAAATTAGGTTCTGGTACCATCTGTAACGTCTCCAAAATCCCAGTTTTTATTTTATTTGTATACAAGTCAATAATTATCACTCCAACATGAAATAATTAAGTTCATCGATAAAGTATGCACCATAAACGACACCAGATTTCGACATTATCGTCAGGACATAATTAATGTCTTAACAACATGTTTCTATGCTTGATTGTAACATAACACTTTTGAATAAATACGCAGAGGGTTTTGTTATTTGGTAAAAAAAAAAGTTCTTTGTATACAATGTTTGTTTTGACCGTAAGCTTGGTTCTGATAGCTAGGGTTCCGTCGAAGATAAAATTTATATTTCCAACATAATAAATCCTGCTTTGATTTATGTGAGAGATTCGTTGTTGTGTGGAGCCAAAGGCTAGTAGGGATTCCATGAAAAAAGGTTAGGGTTTCTCTCAAAAACTACAGTCTGAAGAGAAACATTATGTTACTTGTCTAATGGGAAATAACGCAATGGATCTAAAGAGTTAATAACAAACTAGTTTTCAATTCTACTACCTTGATATTCTACTCAGGTGAAAAGAATGGTAAATAAAATACTTGTTCTGCATTTTACTTCTGAGTTCCAAATGATTGTCTTCCCATGCAGGCATTTTTGTAGCTGTTAAAATGTACTCTTGCATCCCTGTATTTCTTAATGCATGCATCAATATATTTATTTCAGAAGTCTAAATGAAATTAGTTTAATGCACAGTAAGAAAGGAAACTCGCATGCATAGAAGGAACTGCACATAAAGAATGGAAGCTTGCTTGCTAGTAATAAAAAAAAATATATATGTTTTCTTTTTGTAACAGAGTTGATTTCCTAGCATATTTCAGAATTTAGTGAAAATAGTCTTGCATGCACAGTAATTCTAGCTGTAACAGATACAAATAATTCTAACTCCACTCAATATGAGTACACCTATACTAGAGTACACCATCTTATGGATGGCAGGAAAAATACGGGTGGATAGTTTTAAAAAGAACTACGTACTAACTCAGAAAAGATTTACTATCCTAATTCATTAGTTGCACTCATAAAAAACAATAAAAACTTTAAACAAGATTTATAAGTGAAGCTGAACCTATCAATTGATAGGGTGGAAAAACACATAGGGAATACTATTCCTCCCAACCTTCTCCAGTAGAGCAGCCAAGGTTACTGATCTCTAGGACCCTCGAGCCTGTTCACTAATCCACCAAGAAGAAGAATCTGGTAGGATCTTGGCAATATCTGAACCTCAGCAATCAAATAGACTTGATGTAACACTTTTGTTCTACACTTTGCAGTAAAATCCAGCAAACTTACTACTACAATTCCTCCTCTAGCCAACCCTAATCGAACCTCCTGTGGGCTCAGTTCTAACACCACAGAGTGAAATTAATTTTTCTCTAGGAAATCCAAGCCCCCTTCTCAAGTTTGATTTTCTCTCTTTAAAGAGTGCCTAGGTCTTTAGTGTCCAGTTTAATAATAATGATCCAACAAGTCAGCCTCCACCACCCTGCGGAGTTATGACCAAAATTTTAGGGTAGTTGTCTCATGGCAATAGCTAGGAATTTATTGCAGATGCTGCCACTTGTCCTTTGCCTCCTCTACCAGATTCCATTCCTCCTAGTGGGTTCGTGAACACTCTTCAACAACCTCCTCGACTGAATGTCTCCTACATTTATTTATTAAATAATAATATTATTCCATTACAGTCATCCATGACCATCCTTGGTCATTTAATACAAAAATTTATCATAATGTTTTTCTCAAACATAATTATTTTCAAGTACTAGGTAGGTTACATTACCTTATAGAGGTAAAATAATTGTTTACCTCTACACTGCGTTTGCATGTGCGGCCTCCCTTGTCCCAGTATAACCTTCATTTTCTTCTGTGCTCTACATTGCATGTGTGCTCTTTGTTTGCATGAGAGCTCTATGTTTTCTTGATCTCTCTCCCTTGGGATTGATCTCTCCTCTCTTGACTTTGGAAGTCTCACTTGGGCTTCTGCATTAGCCTCTAAGCTCTAGTTTACCCCTTATAATCCTTTAATCCCTTCACCATAATTCCTAACCTCATAAACCCTAGGAGCCTAACCCTAGAGCACTAAATCCATTAACCCCTAAAACCCCTAAGCCTTAAACCCTTTAACTGTTGATGTATATGTAACTTCAGAATGTATATCACCCATGTATATTGTACTCCTATAGAGATGTTATTATTCCTCTATACAGAAGTGTTGTCATTTGTATTAACAAGTGTCATAACTTGCCGATGGGTTATTATTACACCATGTGTGGGGTTGGCCCTGATTAAGTTAACATTGGGTTATTGTACTAAGCTAGACAAGTCGACCCATAAGTTTATTGGGCATTCATGACAAGTATAAATAGAGATCTCCCAATCTCTATTTGCATCACTTCAGAATTCACTCTTCCATCACTAGGAAAGTGGCGCACATGTGAGGAGGATAATCAGCTGCTAGGAGGAGTCTATCTCTGTGTACTTTGGTTGTACTATTGCTCTATCTATCTTTGAGGAAGTTGTGGGGTTTTTCACCTTAGGGTTTTCCCCACGGAAACTCTGTGTGTCTATTGTCTCTTATGTTTGCATCTTATGATGATTGATATGCATTGATATACTGCACATGTTATTCTCTCAGTAAAGATCCTAGAGTATATTGAATTAATGCTCGAAAATTAACATGGTATCAAAGCTAACCTGAGATGAAGACATTGTGCAGTGGCAGAAACTAGGGTTTCTTGTTTATTGGGTTTCTCTCCACAGATTTTGGAAAAGTAATATGATAGATTGACTCTCCTCAACAAGGTGAATCTTTCTATGCAATCATAATTCAATTCTGAGCACTTTCAGTTTTGGCCCTAAAAATTAGGGCTTCCAAAAAAATAGGAATTTCTGAAATCTGAAGACATAGCTGGAAGCTCCTTGGAAAAATCAAAGTTTAGAGCTTTGGATCGAGATCTTTGGCTGGGTAAATCTCCGGGAAACTCAAACCTTAATTCAGGGTCCTCCCTAGTGAATCCGGGAAGACTAAAAGGCATTTATGAAGGGTGAGGCTTTGCAGATCTTAAATTCTGAATACACCAGGCTGATCAGCTCATCAAGGCGCATCTTTCTATTCTTTCAGAAATTTGAAATTCAAATTTTGAATTTTTAGGGTTTCTTTGACAAACCCTAATTCAGGAACAGATCCAGTTTTCAGCAAATCAAGTGGTAAGACCTAAATCTTTTCTATTTCCATTTGAAGTAGTCTTTAAAGATGTCTCACCACATCAAGCTTGAAGGAGCTGATAACTTCTGACCCTGGAAGTATAGGATTGGGTTAATCCTGGAAGAGAATGAGTTGGACTCATATATAAGGGAAGAGGTCCCTGTCCTAGAGGGAGAAGAGGCTAAAGCCCTCCACAAGAAGAACTTGGTCAAGGCAAAGAGAATCATTATTGATTCTATCAAGGACCATCTCATGCCCCATGTGTTATCTCTGAAGACACCCAAAGAGACGTTTGATTCCCTATCCAAGCTATTTGAAGGGAAGAACATAAATCGGAAGATGAATCTACGGAACCAATTGAAAGGGGTAAAACTTCAGAATGGAGAATCCATTCAATCTTATTTTTCTAGGGTCTCTCAGATCAAGGAACAACTAGAAGCAGTGGATGAAATGGTGGAGAATGGTGAAGTTGTCATGACCACTCTGAATGGCCTACCTAGGTCATGGGATTCCTTTATCCAAGGAATCTATGCAAGAAAGAAGTTGGTATCCTTCAGCAGACTGCAGGAAGAATGATCACAAGAAGAAGCAAGGCTTGTGGCACGAGAAGAAAAGATGGGGAATGAAGATCAAGCTCTCACAACTCACACCAATAAAGGGAAGTCCAAGAGAGAGCCATCTCACTTTAAGAAATCTTCACAACACCATAAAGAAAGGAGAATATGCTTCACCTATAATGAAAAGGGACATATTGCTATAAATTGTCCCAAAAATAAGAAGGACAACAACAACTTCAACAATAAGAAGAAGGGAAGCAAAAGAAGGTACCATGCTCATGCTGCCAAGGATGATGAACCTACTAATAAGAAGGCTAAAGCAAAAAGTGATGATGATGACTCATCAAGCGAAGAAGAGTATGTTCTAATCTCTGCTCTCATAGGTACTATTTCTCATGGTTGTAATGATTGGCTTATTGATAGTGGGGCTTCCAAACACATGACTGGGTTTAAAGAATCTTTTGTAAATCTATTTGAACATGAATCACCCGATAAGGTGAAACTTGGGGATGGTTATCAATACCCTATAAAAGGAAGTGGGGAAGCTTCCTACAACCTAGACTCTGGAAAGTCTTTGAAGATGAAAGAAGTTCTTTAGTACCTGGGATCAAGAAAAACCTACTCTCCATATCTGCATTGGATGCAAAAGGTATGAGGGTTGCATTTGTGGATGGCCAAGTTCTAATGTGGCCAAAGGGAAATACCATAGATGATGTAGTGGTGATTGGAGAGCAAGAGGGAGGATTATATAAATTGGAGGGACAACCTGAACATGCCATGGTGCATCATTCCATGGAGCCAAGTGAACTTTGGCATAGAAGACTTGCACATATGCACTACAGAGCATTACCAATTGCAAGTAAAGCTGTAGAAGGTCTTCCTGAAATCAAGACCAAGCTTGAAGGTGTTTGCAAAGGATGTGTAAAAGGAAAGAACATAAAGAACGCATTTCCAAGCAGTGAAAGCAAGGCAAAAAGTATCTTGAAAATTATCCAATCCGATGTATGTGGTCTGATGTCATCCAATTCTCTGAGTGGGTATGCTTACTATGTCTCTTTCATTGATGACTTCTCCAGGAAGACTTGGGTTTACTTCTTAAAGAAAAAAGATGAAGTGTTTGATAAATTCAAGTAATTCAAAACCTTGATGGAGAACCAAACTGATAAGAAGATCAAAACATTTAGATCTGACAATGGTGGAGAATTCACTTCAGGTGACTTCAAGAAGATATGCAGTGATTCAAGGATTAAGGGGGAGTTGACTGCTCCTTACAATCCACAATAGAATGGAGTTGCAGAAAGAAAGAATCGAACAATCATGGAAGCAGCAAGGGCAATGCTACATGACCAGGATCTACCTATGCATCTATGGGCAGAAGCAGCTAGGACATCTGTATATGTGCAGAACATAACACTCCATAAGATATTGGACAACAAAACACCAGAAGAGGTCTTCTCTAGTAAGAAACTTGAAGTCAGCCATTTCAGAATATTTGGTTGTCTAGTATACACTCATGTCCCAAAGGAAAAGAGGACCAAGCTAGATCCTTCAGGAAAGAAGGGTATCTTTGTGGGATAGAATGAAAGCTCGAAGGCTTACAGAATATACTTTCTAGGGTTCAAGAAGATTGATGTCAGCAGGGATGTGACATTTGAAGAAAACTCAACATTCATCAAATCAAGGAAGACACCTATTGAAGATCATGAAGAACCTAGGGAAACTAGATTTCAAGACACTACTATGACTGAAGCAATTCTAGATGTTGATCGTGAAATTGAAGATCCGCAAAAAATCTTGTAGATCCACCCTGTGAGAATAACTCTCACAAGAGAAGACCTGCATGGGATAGAGAGCTCATTCAAGATGCAGAAAGATATGGCATTACAAAAGAAGAACACAGAGCAAAGAAGAGAACTAGATCACATACCAGCTATGTTGCTTTACTCTGTGATATCATAAACAAAGAACCTTCCAATTATGAAGAAGTAGCGGAAAAGAAAGAATGGAAGGATGCCATGGTCAAAGAATACCAATCAATAATGAAGAATGATGTTTGGGATGTTGTCCCAAGACCTGAAGGGAAGTGTGTTGTGACATCCAAATGGATCTACAAGATCAAGCATGCTGCAGATGGCAGCATAGAGAAATACAAGGCAAGATTCGTAGCTCGTGGCTTCTCTTAGAAAGAGGGAATAGATTATAAAGAAACTTTTGCTCCTATAGCCAGGTACAGTTCCATGAGATAAGTACTTGCTCTTGCTGCAGTGATGAAATGGAAGATACACTAGATGGATGTCAAGACTGCTTTCTTGAATGGTGTAGTTGAAGAGGAAGTGTATGTGGAGCAGCCACTCGGTTTTGAAACACATGACAGGGAGTCATATGTGTGCAGATTGAAGAAATCCTTGTATGGCTTGAAGCAAGATCCTATGACTTGGTATGGTAGGATGGACAGTTTCCTATCTAGTTTGGGCTTTACCAAGAGTAAAGCAGAGTCCAACCTTTACTACAAGGTTGAGGAAGGAAATCCTGTGATACTACTCCTATATGTGGATGACCTGTTTGTAACAGGAGATGATAGATTGATTGCCGATACAAAGAGGGAGCTTGTTGCTGAGTTCGAGATGATGGACTTGGGGATGATGCACAATTTTCTAGGTATGGAGGTGTGGCAGAGTGCAGATGGAATCTTCCTTGGACAAGGGAAGTATGCAGTAGAGATCCTGAAGAGGTTCAGGATGATGGACTGCAAGGCCATGGCCACACCTATGGCATCGAACCTGAAGCTTTTGTGTGATGCTTCATCTGAGCCGGTTGATGTCACTATGTATCGTCAGATGATTGGGTCCTTGATGTACTTGACGAACACGAGACCAGATATTTGCTTTGCGGTGAACACATTGAGCCAGTTCCTGACGGATCTGAGGAGTGTTCACCTGGTTGCTGTAAATCATATTCTGAGGTACCTGAAGGGTACGATTGACTATGGGCTCAAGTATGATGCGAATCAAAAGTTTAACCTGCCGAGTTATGTTGATTTCGATTGGGCAGGTAGTGCTGTAGATTGGAAGAGCACTTCTGGGTGCTGCTTCAGTATGGGATCAGGTGTGTTCTCTTGGTTTAGTAGGAAGCAGTCTTGCGTAGCATTGAGTACAGCTGAGGAAGAGTATGTTGTAGCCTGTTTTCCTAGTTGTGAGGCAGTATCGCTTTGGAAGCTACTGTTTGAGTTATTTGATCTACCCCTAGAGGCTACTAGTATATTTTGTGACAACCAGAGTTGTGTGAAGCTGTCTGAGAACTCGGTGTTCCACGATAGGTCGAAACACATAGAGATCAAATATCACTATATCAAGGATATGGTGCGGAGGGGAGTAGTGAAGCTCTTGTATGTTGTGACAGATGAGCAGATTGCAGATGTGTTGACGAAGCCACTAGCCAAAGTGAAGTTTGAGTACTCCAGAGAGAGACTTGGTGTTCTTCAGATTGACGATACTTCGAGGAAGAAGTGTTGGAGACATTTGTTGAAGCCATTCCAAGCATGGTGGAAGGAGGATCCTTCACATGGCTGTGGATATAAGCGTTGGATGATGAGCATCAGGATGATGTTCTAGTTTTTGCTCTGTATAATCAGTTGGATCATTTATGTATGTATGCATCATGTTGGATGCTTGGACCATGTACCTGTATATCTATCAGGTGGATACATTGTATGATCAGGTAGATCATGTATGTTGATGGATACATTGTGTGGATCATGTATCTATGTATGTATCAGGTAGATACATTATATATGATGATATGTATCAGGTAGATACATTATATATGATGATATGTATCAGGTAGATACTTGGTATGCATCAGGTGGATGCATTGTATGATCTAGATGATCATGGATGATGAGCTTTAGGATGTTGCTCCAGATGACATGCATCAGGACGATGCAGTGATGATCATCAGGATGATCATGTGTACATCAGGATGATGTATGTTGAGTATCAGGTGGATACTCTATGGCTGTGGATAGGTTGTGCAGATGAACATGTAAGTAGAAATGGGAGATCTGGACAGGATGAAAAAGGCCTCAGATGCTCTTTCGAGGCATTGCTCTGGGAGGACATATAATAGCGCCCTAGGATAAATGCAGATGCTCTTATAATAGCTCAGTTTTTCCATTGGCATATAATAGCTCCCTGGGAGATCTGGCAAATTCTCTTACGAGGTTTTGTCCTATGGCATGTAATGTGTCCTTGAGAGATCCGACAGGTAAATCTATATGCTCGTAATTGCCTGGGATTCTCTTGCAAGGTTTTGCTATGACCACATGTAATATGCTCCTGCGAGATCCGATAGGTAGAGCTGTGTGCTCGTAATAGCCTGGGATGCTTCAGCCAGGTTTTGTGGTGGACCACATGTAATGTGCTCCTAGGATATCCGATAGGTAGAGCTGTGTGCTCGCAACAGCCTGGGATGCTTCAGCTAGGTTTTGTGGTGAGATCACATGTAATGTGCTCCTGGGAGATATGACAGGTAGAGCTGTGTGCTCGTAACAGCTTGGGATGCTTCAGCCAGGTTTTGTGATGGGTCACATGTAATGTGCTCCTGGGAGATCCGACAGGTAGAGCTGTGTGCTTCTAATAGCCTGGGATGCTGTAGCCAGGTTTTGCGACGCACATAATAAGTCCTGAGGATTCCACAATATGGCCAATGATGATGAAGACTTGCAGATGGTGGGCCTACATCCAGTATGAAAATGGACTGGCTCTGTAGAACTTCCTATGACGAGTAGATTCAGAGATTGATTGAGATAGCAGTAGCAATGACGATGACGATGATTCGAGGATGATGATTCGTTGATGATGATCTAGAGAAGAAGACTTGTTTTGGTAGATCTGTGTTGAGAAATACCTTCCTAGTTAAGAGGGAGTGTTGAAGTATTTGTAACTTCAGAATGTATTTCACCCATGTATATTGTACTCCTATAGAGATGTTATTATTCCTTTATACGGAAGTGTTTTCATTTGTATTGACAAGTGTCGTAACTTGCCAAAGGGTTATTAGACCACCATGTGTGGGGTCGACCCTGATTAAGTTAACATTGGGTTATTGTACTAAGCTAGACAAGTCAGCCCCATAAGTTTATTGGGTAGTCAGGACAGGCATAAATAGAGATATCCCGATCTCTATTTGCATCACTTCAGAACTCACTCTTCCATCACTCGAAAAGTGGCGCACATGTGAGGGGGAGGATTAGCTGCTAGGAGGATTCTATCTCTGTGTACTTTGGTTGTACTATTGCTCTATCTATCTCTGAGGAAGTTGTGGGGTTTTCACCTTAGGATTTTCCCCACGAAAACTCTGTGTGTCTATTGTCTATTATATTTGCATCTTATGATGATTGATATGCTTGCTATGATTGATATGAATTGATATATTATACATATTATTCTCTCAGTAAAGATCCTAGAGTATATTGAATTAATGCTTGAAAATTAACATTAACAACTTAAATACCTCTAATCCCACAACTCCTAGCCCCTAAGACCTACTCCACCCCTAACCTTTAAACAACCTAACCCATAATACTTAAAGCCTAAATCTCTAAATCCCTAAATCCTTAATTCTTCAACCCCTAGAAACAATTAAACCTTTAACTGCTTGGTCCTTAAACCCTAACCCCTTAAACCCAACCCCCTAACCATTGATGCCTAAATTCTATAACCCCTAAATCCCATAACCCATAAAACCCCTTAACCCTTGTCTGCTTAACTCCCTAACCCATAAATCTTTAAACTTGCTAACTAATTTATGCCTTTACTTCTAAACTCTTAACCCATAACCCCTAAGTCCTACTTAACCTGCTAACCCTAAAACCCCTAACCCATAATCCCTAAATCCCAAAACCCAGAAATCCCTATAAAATCCTAATCCCTCATCTTCGAGAAGCCATTAATCCCTTAACCCCCAAGCCTTTGATCCTTTAACCTCTTCACACTTAACCCTTAACCAAATCAACCCTAACATCCTAACCCAAGAGCCATAAATCCCTTAGCCCATAAATCTGCTAACCCCTAAAGGCCACACCTCTTAAATAACAACCAATCCCCTAACCTTTATGTCCTCAACCACTAAGACCCTAAGCCCTTAACACTTAAAACCTTCACCTTTAACTCTTAACCTCTTGAACCCTAACCCCCTAACATCGGTGCCCTCAATCCCTAAACCCCTAAATCCCCTAACCCCTAAACCCATTTATCTCTAAGAACCTAACACCTAACAATTAATCCATACTTTATCGACAAACACTTAAGACCTTAGTGTATAACCTCTAAATTCCGAACCTCCTAAACCTAGAGCCCTGAATCCCTTTTGAGAACTAAATCCCTTAACCCCTAAGATCATTGACCCCTTACATGTTTACCTCTAATGCCTCAACCACTAACCACTAACCTCGAGTTTAAAATCCATATCCTCTTAGCTCTTTATCCCTCCAACCCCATAATTGCTAAACACCTAAACCCCTTTATCCTTTTAACCTGAGCCCTTAACCCCTAACACCAAATCCCTAGTTAACTTCCTAACCCATACAACATGAAGCCCAAAACCCTAGAAGATAAGGAGAGATAGGGAAATAAATGAAATATTCTCTTTGTAAGGAAATATTAAATAAGGTTTCAAGGATAATGTTTTGTGTATAGATATTAAACATAATGCTAGAGTGTTATGTATTTCTATAATGCTAGAGCATTATAGAAACACATAGCGCTCTAGCATTATGTGCTCATATAATGCTCTAGCGTTATAGAAACATATAATGCTCTAGCGTTATTTATCTCTATAAAGCGAGCAAGTTATAGAAGCACATAACACTCTAGCATTATAGAAGCACATAACGCTAGAGCGTTATGTATTTTTATAATGCTAGAGCATTATAGAAACACATAACGCTCCGATGTTATGTATTTCTAGAGCATTATAGAAGCACATAACACTAGAGTGTTATGTATTTCCATAACACTCGAGCATTATAGAAGCACATAACGCTAGAGCGTTATGTATTTCCATAATGCTCGAGCATTTTCGTTTCCTGTCCTACGTGTTAAATGACATGGTAGGCTTGGGTCCATCCATGTTTAGTTCAAATAAACGCTCTCGCGTTTTGGTTTCACTAAACTTTCGTGCGTTTCATGAAACTAAAATTGCATCTAAAAGATCCCTCAGCTTCGTGCGAAGACCTTTTTCTATGATGAATAATAATTGACACATCCTCTGACCTAACCTACAATTAATTATACAATTCAATAAACACACAATAACAAATAGACAAAGATGTTGATGAATAGTGGTTAATTCATCCCATAACGCACTACTTCAACAATACAATTAGTAGCATGCCCTCTTCCAATCTATGCTCTACCACTAATATAGGATTTATTCAAAAAAAATTCTCATTATCATGGGCGCTAATCTATGCTCTACCACTAATATAGGATTTATTCAAAAAAAAATTCTCATTATCATGGGCGCTAATATAGGATTTATTCAAAAAAAATTTCTCATTATCATGGGCGCTAATATAGGATTTATTCAAAAAAAAATTCTCATTATCATGGGCACTTCCGTGAGTCATTAAAGACAATCCAATTTTGAGAGTATATTAAAATTCTAAATACAAAGAACTACATAGTGATCTAAATTTGTATTACTTTTTAAAATGTTTATGTAAATTAAAAAAAAATATGAAAGATCTTAAAAGTGATTCAAAATACAATCTATTTAACAAAATAAAAAAGCCAATTAGGATACATACTACCAACACTCATTAAGAACTTCCAACACTATATTTGTTCAATTATTTGTAATATTAATTAAATTACTTTATTTGTTCAATTAACTTTAATATTAATGAAATATATAAATTTTAGAGAACTTTCAACTTTATATTTTCATTTATTTCTATTTCTAACCTTTCATGATGTCAATTTCCAACATAGTCATTTGAACTAGATAAATTCTGTTCCCCTAATCTGGTTGATTACTACTAGATAAATTCTGTTCCCCTAATCTGGTTGATTACTTTCTACCCATTTGTTATTGCAAAAGGTTGGTGAATTACGAGTCAACGTACTTGTAGAAATAATCCATTCGCCCACTAACGATGTCTTATTGCCTGCCCACTAACGATGTCTTATTGCATGAGTTGCTTAGGTATTTCCTTCTCATGTTTGCCAAAACGAATTTTAGGTATTTTTTATTATTGTTTAGTGACATTAGATATTGTGTTGTTGTTTTGTTTTTGAAAGATAAATATATAGATTTAGAATATATAACACATAAATAGTTATGAATAATTCAACATATATAGATCTATATTAGAGGAATTCACTTTAAGAAACTATGGTGGTGGAATTACGTTGGTTTCGTTTCATTTACCCTTTGAAAAGGGAGAGAAAATACATTTTACAATTACTTTATTAAGAAAAGAACAATGTAACAATGCATATAGGACTTGATGCTGCAATTACATGTTCTTCCTTTCTCTTAGTTAGTAATTTCATATAGAATGAGGATTATTTATTGAAGTCTGAGCTACTTCCAATTTTTTTTAGCTTTGTATTCAACTATACAAAAATGTTAAATGGAAACAATCTTGTTTTGAATGTTTTATATCTTCAATTACATTTATGGTTATGGGAGGAAAATTTGTTAGTTGAGTAATTATTATTCAAATTCATAAGGGATTTTTTAAATATCAATTCATTTTTCTACGGAGGTGTAAAAGCTTCTCCCACTTATTATCTCTATAATTTTTTTTCTAATATTAAAGCCTGTGTATATGTTTATTTTGTCAACTTTTAGGAATTCATTAATAAATTCATTGATTTCTCTTCTTTTCATTTACCATGCATAGTTCATTTAGAATGAACAATTATGTATAGGGTCCTCAAATTCAAGATAAAAAAATTCACCCTACTTTTTGGAATAAAGGATTATCTTGAAATATCATAATACTTACAATCAATAGGTCTTTTGTAACAAAAAATTATGTATAGGGTCTCATGTGGATTCTTGTATTCACCTATGTGCTTTTTAGGATCTATTTTCTTAGTTCCCGTACGAAGAGACCGACTAAAGGAGCATTTGGTGTTTTTCTTGGAATTACATAAAAACATAAGGGTATTGTATTGTTTTAATTGATATCCACTCTTTACATGGATAAATAAAGTTTTCTACTGCTGAAGTGCAGCATATAGAATTATCGCTACAACATAAAGTATACAAAATCATCCATTAAATATGCTTTTACAAATATGTTTTTGAGTGTGTGAGGACCTTTCCACCCCATATGCTTTAAAATATATGTATTCAATCTATCCTACCTACTAGTTAAGTCGTTACCCTCTAACAAAAATGTTGAACTCTACAAAATAAAGAAGAGACATAAGTGGTATAAATTGAAAATGAGAGTTCTCTCAAAGGTACACTCGTTATAACAGTGCAACCACAACATAATGCTTGAAAAGAAATAAATACAACATTATAGGTGAGAATTAGCCTTACTACATATTTATAGAAAGGAAACTCATCTACCAACCCATTTAATGCATTTCTTGAGTGTCGAGACTAAACAATCAGTGAATATATTACATCTCTCATTGGTGTGAATCTATCCATAGCGTCCTGTCTTCTCATCATTCTTTACAAATTCTCTTGATTGACCTATTCTTACTAATGTACAACGATACAACTCCAGTTTAATGACACTTCTTACCTTGCCACTTTACACAAACTTCATTACAAGATCTCCAATGTTCTCAAAATGTATGTATTGAGCTTATATCACGCATGTCATGGCTTGATGTTTTTCATGTCAAACTATTCCCTATTAGACATCTAATGTTTGCTTCCTTTGTCAACCTTTAATGACAATGGCCACAATATATTTATTGTGGCATGGTTAATTCCTAGCTAAAATGTGTGGAAGTTGTTTAGCTAAAGTTTTTATTTCCATCATTTTTTGTTATTATTATATGATATGAATCGAGCCTCCTCTTAATACAAAGTCTAATTGTGAACTTCATACTTTGGTTAGTATTATATTGTGAAGATGCACCAATCCATTCTTAATATTCAATATTATATTGTGAAGATGCACCAATCCATTCTTAATATTCAATGACTTCATAGATACAATGTAGTTATTCTTAATATTCAATGACTTCATAGATCCAATGTAATTTTGGTCACTACTCATTCATGATATCGGACAGAGGATTAATTATAAATGGATAAATTTCTTTAACTAATCCAACTGATTACTACCAACTACAAAATTATTTTTAATGCGTAAAGGTGTTGATCGACTACAAAATATTTATGGGCCTTTTTATAGGTTTTTAATTTTTATGAGCTGTTGAATATATAGTGATTATGAGAGAACACCTTGTAAATTTTTATGAGAGCAAGTGATATTATTATCTAGTCCGGCAAGGGTCCTAGTTTTTTTTACAAAGTTGATCACTGCTTTAAATGTAGTCGGTAGTCTTTATGTAGCTACTATAGAGATATGCTAATAGGTGTGACATGCATATGTTTTCCTTTTGTAAAAATTATGAGAACGAGAACAATTCATAATTAGCTAATTATTTCGGAGATGGGATATGTATATATGTTTAGAGTTATAGAATATTCGTTTTAAAGAGAGGACATATAATGAATGCATAATAGTATATGTTTAGAGTTATAGAATATTTGTTTTGGAGAGAGGACATATAATGAAAAGATAATAACTATTATGCATGTTTCATGGCACCGTTATTAGTTGAATATTTGTTTTTGTGCGAAAGATAGTTCAGTAGAAGAAAAATAACCATAGCTCTTTGTCATAGATCTGAGCTTTTGTAGTTTTAGACAGACTTTTTTGTTGTTGTTGTGGAGGGTTTCTAGATTAAGCTGTGTCATGATTTAAACACGATCGATGCATTTCGAGTCCAGATACTTCACCCATCTTCATGATCATTCACATCTTGAATATGGATGAAGTATCCGCACTGAACATAAAAAACGTGTTTAAATCATGAGAGAGTTTGATCCAAAAATCCTACACAATCATGACACATTGTGAAAACATTCATGCTTAAACACATTTTTTTATTACAGTATCTACATTCATTCATGCTCAAACACATTTTTTTATCACACCTATATTAGTATGGACATTAAATATCAAAGAAATGGCTATAATATACATAGATTAATATCTTCATATGTTAAATAATTGTTAATATAATTCTAATTTAATTGAACCAATATAATGTTCTTGAGGAATCGGTATACATGGAAGCAAGCATTCCCATATGGAAGCTACCTAGAAAATACGCAATTGGAAGTGCAAATGTTCAAAGGGAAAGTGGGTGGTTATGAAATTTTTCCCACATGTGCAATTTGATTGCGTGTGAATCATTTAATATATTGTTTAGTGAATTTGAATTGGAAAATAAATGTGAAGTGTTCATGATTAAAGGTGTAATCCTTTAGAGTTAGTTTGTGATTGTTTTTTGTGAATCATCTTGTATATGTTGTTTGTTGAATTCGCATTGGACGTCTAAAGTGTTTGTTTGTTTTGAACCTTGTGCAAGAATTTATTGAGATGGCAGAGTTATTGATTTCATGAGATACCGGTGTAGAATTAGATGCTTTCAAGATGGTAATGTTTAAATCAGATAACCACTTTGTTTTTCATTCCTTTCATTATTCATTATGCCCACTGTGTATAAATTTTTGTTATTATCTCTTTGGTTTTGCTTTTGTCTATCATTTTTCAGAAGTTATCCTTTATGCATATTACTTTTTTTCTATTTTGGATTTCGGAACATGAAAATTTACATGTTTCTAAATTATTTCCATCTCAATTCATTAGTAGCTTGGCATCATGAATCATGGATTGGATTCAAAATATGAAATTGAAAGCTACACCTCTACCCATGGTGCTAGTGAATGAGTGTCTGATCTCTCTTATTCAACAACGGGTTGCTTGAGAACTTACTTTCAATGAAATTAAAATAATAAATGGTTAGTTTGTGGTTGGATTTACCTTAATACTTTATACTTTATGGTTACTTCAGTTCTCAGTAGTTGTGGATGTTCCCACGGCATGAATTCTTTCTTGCTGTTCTTACCTCCCTTTACCTTGTTCTTTTGCATCCTTCTCTTTATCAATCACTAACCCTACTCAAACTACAGAAATGAAGAATGGGGTTTCCTATGGATTTGGAGATTGGGGTTGAACAAACACTTCCTCCTTTTCAACAACCACATATGTCAACAACAAATATGGCATGTGATAACTGGCACTCAAATTGCCCTTGATAATGATGGAAAATTTTCTGGCGAGGCACAGTTCCACCCCTTCTTGTTATTTTTTTGGAATTTCGACTATTTGGGTCATCTTAAAATGGGCCAAAACCCCTAGGGACATAGTTCCATGCCATAGTTTCGCAGTAAATGGGATGGAACTACGATTCCACCGGTTTTTATAACTAGATTTAGAGAACAAATCGTCAGAAAAGCAGGGCGATTTGAGTGCCCGTTCTCCCACGACCAATCATATAATCTTGATCTTTTCAAAATAAGATTGTTCTCTGGATTATTGGAGTTGGCGTAATGATTTAGATGAAGCAGTTTTGTTGAATTTCTTGTTGGTGTTAGGAACCTTTCTCGTCTCTAAACTAGTCCTTTTGTAATAACCGCCTGCATGGAAAATACAATAATGGCTCCTAGGTTAACTAGATTGTATTCAGGATTGTGTTAATCTCACGTTTAAATTTTCCATGGAGATTGGATTTTAATAGCTTCCTTTCCTATTATAATTTATTGTGAGGACTTGATAAAGAGGAATACGATATATGGCTATTGAATGATTGTTTTTCTATGAGTAGTAAATGGTTTTCGCCATCACCATCTTTGTTAGTTTAATTTATAAAAGTTCCCACTAGAGTGGTATGCACTCATCCTCAGAAATTTTTATATCTTTTCAAAAAAAATTGCTTAACGTCCTAAGATAACTGATGCAAGCCCATTGGTTTTCCAATGCATGTTCGTCATAAAGAATATCATCTTAGTTTGTTTCCGTTTGTTTTCCCTTTGTTTTATAGATTAATTATATCTCAAGTCATTGAAGCTACAATGAAACAATCAGCTTGTCTTCTACTACCTTTTCTTTGCATGGATTCAACCTTTGGTGGTTTCCATTGTTTTGGTTATAATAGATATATTTGTTGAATATCATGAGCTTTCATATTTGGTGTTATGAAAAAATCTTTCTGGAAACTCCTTTTTGTTTCACCATATGTGCATTGTGTTTAGAATGTATCATTGTTTCTTATTCTTTCTATTTAAGTATCGAAATAGCTCATGCAAGTGAAAAATTAACATAATGAGTACCTTCTTATGCAAATATCAGTTCTTGAGATATACCCAAGAGAGCTATCAAAAAGACTTCCACAACCTACTTTAGTTATCAATATCCAACTATAAAGTGCAAGTTTGAATGTTGGTATTGGAAGCTAGAATTAAAAATGATGAAATATGGGTGTTAATATTGTTCCCCTCTCCAATTTTTAAAGGGTTCTATCTCAATTGAAGAGAACCTACCATACATGTTCAGGTTGGTGGTTTGATTCCTTTGTTCCCTACCATAAATTAATAAATGATATTGCAATGTATATTCTAAATATACTACCATTTGACAAAATATAGTGAGTAAAACTGATAAAATATATTACAAAATGATATCAATTAATGATGAAAGTTACTAAATATACTACTAATTGATTGAAGTCAGTGAAAACAAATGACTAAATATACTACCAGTTGACGAAAATTAATGAATAAAATGACTAAATATATTATGTGTTGCCGACAATCAATGATGACAACTATTATTTAAATGACCAGTTAACAACTCTCAATGACTAAAACAATTACTAAATATACTATGAAGTCGACGAATGAGAACAACCAATAAAAAACTAAAATTTTTTAGTCATAAATTTAGTTGCATTGTAAGTGACTAGCAATAAAACATCACTAGTCGACTAATCAAAATTAATCATTTATATGCCGAATTTAGTAGTTTTTTTAGTCATAAATTACTTATTTTTCTACTAGTGAGAGGACAATTCCATTTCTATATAATATTATGCCACCATTACCTTCATATTCCAAATATGAAAAGGGAATAGAGTCATAAGTAAGTTTTGTTGCTACCTTCCCATTGGGTTATTTCTAGGACCAGAGGAGAGTGTCTTCTTCATGTGAAAGAAAAACTACACAATGATTTAATCTTTTGATAAGACCCTTCCATTCAGAAGCGTGTTCCCCATCTAGTCCCAAGTTTGCTTATTGTAAGCACCTTTAAACCCCACTTGAGGAAAAATATTAATGGACCCCAACTTGGGCAAGAACAATTATACCTTTCTCCCTAATAAATGGAACCAAAGGAGAAGATAATTTATATAAAAAAGTATCTCCAATCAAAGGATATTTTCCTACCCTTAGACATTGACCATTTTCAACTTTCCACGCTAACCACTTACCAGGAACAGGGAAAGAGTATAAAATTCCCCTCGACATATTTTAAATGCTAGAAACATATTTATGTTCATTGTGAATCGATTCCTCATGGATTTTCCTTTTAGATATTTGTCCTGAATTATTTCACTCCATAAGCCTGAGCCAAACAAACTTCTCCACAAAATCCCTACTAAACTAGAAAATATTCTTTATCCCTCATCCGTTAGTTTTCTAGGTCTAGCAATTTCTTCCTATTTAACCAAATGAAATCCTTCTTTACTTGTAAATTCTCTAACCAGAAGAAACTAAAACGTATTTTCCTAATTTTGTTTAAAAAAAGGACTTTTGCTAATGAAATCCAATAAACTAAAATGCTTTCAAGGATAAATTTCATCATAATTAACCATCCTCCCAACGATAAACACCTGAAGCACCATTCTAGATGCAGGTGAGTTGACGCAATCAGGAGACGTGGCATCCCAAACGCATGCATACAAAACTCGATGTGTGCCGGGAGGGTATCTTAAAGAAGGTAGGTGGAAGGATGGGATATCTGGTGGAAGCGAGCATGTGGGTGATATCCTTTGTACTGAGCAATATGAGAAAATAGCAGAGAATGATGATGGTAGTCAATGCTGGTACAGGGTTTGGGTGGGCGCAATTAAAGGCAATTATGGAAATCAATGGGATCTGCACTAGATTTGAGGGGCCTAATAGGAAGCTCTTGTCCCCATTTATGGTAATTTACTCCTACGTTCCTATTATATCCACGTGCTAGTGCGATATTTCTCTTAACGAACGAAGTGGGAGATCAATTGACTCTATGTGTGAAGAAGTGAGTATGGGCGATACTGAGCAGCAAGGTGGTGGAGGGTTGGGTGATGGATTATGTGTTGGGTTTGTCACTTTCACCATGGAACCAACGAGGCTGTCGGGGAACCCAAAGAACTAGAAGAAGAGAAGAGCTAGTCAGGAGCAAACACAGGCTGCACAGGTTGCGTGGCACTACCAAGCATCAATCCCATCGTCCATCAGGGTTGATTTGGAAATGATGGTGAATTTGTTCTAGTGGGAGGTCTTGGAGAATTCGTTGACGTTGGATGAGGCAGTGTTGGAAATATGGATCCAGGATCTGGGATCGTCGAGGGAACACCAAGGTATTTATGAGAAAATAATGACCCTTTACTAGGTTATCGAAGGCCTTCTTAGTCATGTTCTGTTAGAGCATGAGGATAAAATGGGAGGGGATGAAATCCCTCTAGACTTATGGAAGGAATTGTATGCAGATACTCGCCTTATGCATATGAAAATTGATGTTATTGGGAAGGAACTAGGTGTCCCATACCTACCAAAGATGGGAATTTTCGCTTCTTTCCCGATGGTGGACAGGGATGATGATGGAAATAGTGGTGGTACAACTGGAAAGGTGGGCGACCCTTTGTCTGCCAAGAATTAGAAACCACATTTCTTGGGAGCTGGTAGGTCTCTACTCCATGTTTTGTGATAATATAGCTATGTCTTCTAGGAAGGGTCATGCTTTATATGGAACGAGGGGTCTAGTATCAGCTCACTGGTGTAGTGGCAAACAATCATTCTCAGCATCTAGGATTTGTTTATTTTTGTTTTATGTTATCAGAATTTCGCGTAGTATATGAAATACTGTATGCTGTGTTTTCTCCTTCGGGGGAGGGGCACTAGGATTCAAGATTTGTAGAATTCTCATACTGTTTATGATCTAGTTTAGATTGAGTGATATGACTTTATTTTTGTATACTCTGTTAATATAATGGTTTGCTTATTTACAAAAAAAACCACCTAAAGCATCAATTTTCAATCATTTTATCAAGCTTCTTCAAAATCCAGAACCAATCATCTTTAAGATAATTCTTTAATTTTAAATATAAACACATAGAAATAATATTAATAATAAAAAAATTATTTTTAATTTTTTAATTAGTATTAATGTTTAAAACATTATTATGTATTTTTTTATATAAATAAACATTTATTTTCATTAGAACATGTCATGGGGAAACCCTGAGGTATGACCCTTCATTTTGAGGATGGTACCCAGGCTAAACCATTGGCCCTGATTACGGGGCATAATTCAGTGGGGACATCAAGTGAGGCCCTTGCATAGCCACCCGAGGATTTGATCTGGAGACCTTCTACTTGTGATTACAACACTCAACCACTTGAGCTAACCCATCAGGATTTTTATATAAATAAACATATTATGCTTCATTTTTTAATTATTTATAACAAATTATATAAAAACAATGTTCGCTTATTACTTATACTCAAAAAAATAATTCTAAAATTCTACAATATTAATATTTTAAAAGATTGACTTGGATCTAGCATATTAATATTTAAAAAAAAATACTTGGATTGAGTGATAGGGATGTGCCCCTTAACATGACCTATTTTTTGTACGGGAGAAGAGGGAAAAGGATCCTGATGACTAGCGTTTGTATTCATTGGGATTAGAATACAAACTAGGGTTTACACTACAAACTAGGGGTTTTAGGCTAGGCTATTACGTTTCTGCGCTAGGATCCAAGCTCTAGGGTTACTGGCTTAATGTTGAAGTCCACTACCATGACCTCATTGCCCCCAACACCATGCCCACTTCCATGTGTTAATTTTTTATCTTTAATTCAGAAATGAAATAGTAGTTGATATCAAATAACAATCATACACATAAGGAATCACATTCCACACATCAATTTACCCTGGAGAAACCCTCTATAACTTGAGGGATAGAACCCAAGGAAAAAATTCCTTAGTATATTGATAGATAGAAGAGAATGTATTTTACATCAAGCACCCCCAGTGCATAAATTAGAGCAAGAGAGAATATGGAAGAATAGAACTCAGAATAATATCTTGCATAGAGAAAAGTGGATTTCCTTCAAGAGAGAAGATAATTCGCTTGACATAGAATTACATCAATCCTATATCACACACACAGACACACATATGTTCTTCTCATTCTTTAGGATTTTATTTTTATCTTCTGACTTCAGAATGAACTTTCCCTATATATATATATATATATATTCTTCTCATTCTTTAGGATTCTATTTTTATCTTCTGACTTTAGGATGACCTTTCCCTCCATCAGGATGCTATACCACTTAGTTAGGTGGATAACTTAAGTTTCATTGTGAAAGTGTCACAACTGAAGTGTCCTATTTTATTTTAACACAAGTTTTATCATTTAGTTTAACATAAGTGTCATCATGCAATAACACTTAGTTAACTAGATCTTTTTTGTTATCACATAGTTAACTCTTTTAACTGAAGTCTTTCTTGTTAACATCATTGACATGATCAATTCGAGTTCTCCTTTAATTGATTGAATTTTTCTTTTAATAATTTGAGTTTTTTTATTTAACTGAAGTCTTCACTGAAGTGTGCAATTCGAATTCACTCTTATCTTATCACATCTTATCTTTATTTCTTATCTTATCTGCATGGTCCACATGTGCTAGCTTAATTGATTATCATATCAAATATACTAAGGATATTTTCCGAATGATGTGATTATCTTGTTCTACTACCACTCCAACTGGTTATATGCTAAAGTAATTCACTCTAGAGGTGGCCAGTATTTAGAGGAGAAGTAATATCTCAACCATCGTTAGTAGTACATTACACACCGTTCATTCTTCAAAATGCAAATGATCGCCTCAACACATGAGGAACCACATCATCACATGAGGATCTGTCTTGACACACAAGACCTTAGCCTTGACTAGCAAGACTATACAACATCATCACTTTGACATACACAGCAATTTCCTCAACACATGAAGCTTAACCATTCTTGAGTCCAACTCAATTTTCTTCTCCAAGTTTCCTTAGTCGAACTTAGGCTCCTATAAGGAACTACCTCGACATACAAGGCTCAATATTGACACACAATATTGACCTAGAGAATGACTCATGATGTTGTAAATTTAACAATCCCTCTTAGGGAGGGAGGAATTCTCTTCCATCCCAATATTTTCGTTGAAGTACACATACTTCGTCATAGACATAGTCTTAGTCAACATATCTGCTATCTTCTCACCAGTAGCAATGTACTAAAGTATTATGCCGCCTATCTGGACCATGTCTCGGATGTAGTGATACTTCATCTGAATGTGTTTCGATCTATCATGAAACACATGGTTTTCTCAGAGCTTAATGCAGCTCTGATTGTCAGAGCAAATGACTGTAGCATCAAGCCTCTCACCAAATAACCCAGTAAGTAGATTCCTAAACCACACAACTTATTGATAAGAGATACTAGCTACAATATACTCATCTTTTGAAGAACTATGGCCTATGGATCCCTACTTCCTGCTGGACCAAGAGATCATAGGTGATCCCAAGCTAAAAAAAATTCCATATGTACTCTTTCGGTCCACAATACTACCACCCTAATCGGAGTCGACATATCCAAGTAGCATAACTCCACCAGTGGAATCATACCTGAGTCAGTAAGCACTAGTACCTCAAAGGTATCTAAGCACATGATTGGAAGCAACCCAATGTTTATGTCTTGGCTCAGATATCAGCTAACTCAAGATACTCACTACATAACATATGTCTGGTCTACCATCAAATAAATCAATGAACAAATGAGATGTCTATACATGGTAGGATCCACTAGATCCAATCCGAAATCTGACTCATTTAGATTCTTTAGAGTAGAAATAATAGGAGTAGACATGGACTTACAATCCATCATACCAAATCTTCGCAACACATCAACTATGTACTTTCCCCGTGAAAGAAAGATTTCATCTTTCCTTTTCCAAACTTCTACACTAAGAAAATAGTGCATAAGACCTAAGTCTTTCATTTCAAACTCATAAGTGAGTTCCCACTTTCACTGAGATATCTGATACTCCTCTCCAATAAGGAACAATTTATCAACATAGAGAACCAAGATCAATGGATGGTTCTTCACAATGTTAAAGTACAGGTTGGGGTCAGCTTCACTTTTGGAGAATCCCAAACTCAAAATATTATTGTCAATCCTCGAATACCAAGCCCTCAGGTCCTACTTAATCCCATACGAGGATTTATTAATTTTTCGTACATGTAACTCCTTCCCATGAACTACAAACCCCTCAGGTTTCTATATGTAGAAATCTTCCTCAACCTCACCATTGAGGAAAGAAGTCTTCACATCCATTTGGTGAAGTTTCCAACCCAAAACAAAAGAAAGGGAAATTATGGTTTGAATAGTAGTGTACTTGGACATAGGATTCATAGTTTATCCCTTCTTTCTGTGAGAAACCATGAGCCAAAAATCTTGCTTTATACTTTTCAATACTTCCATCAGCTGCATGCTTAATTTTATAAAGCCACTTGGAAGTTACTATTGACTTCCCATCAGGTTTAGGAACCAATTACCACACATTATTCTTCATGATAGATTTGTATTATTCTACCATTGAATCTTTCCATACTTGATGCTTTGAGGCCTCCTCATAGGTAGAGGGTTTTGAATCACTTGTGTGACTCATATGTTATACATATCTTGAAAATATTCCAGGTCTATTTCTATCTGGAGGAGCCTGGTAGTGCACAATTCTTTTCTACCTCTTGTAGAATGACTCAACACCATGCATATCTCCTCTTAGCAGGAGGTTCATCAAGAGATATTTATATTAGGTCTTCTAGCTCTTCGGAATCAAGCAGATCTATAGAATTTTTTGGCTTGTACCTCTCAACATTTGAAAGGGGGTAATTAGAAATTGGATCCTCCATCAAGGGAGTCTCATGCTCCTTCATATATGAATCACATTGTAGTTCTTTCGAGTGCTTGAAAGAAACCTCTTCACGAAATGTGACATCTCTGCTGACTTCAATGTTTCTTTGTCCTGGAACATAGATTATGTAAGCTTTGAGGATTCACTATTAAAAAAAAATTCCTTTCTTTACGGATGGCTCCATTTGTTTCCTCTTATCTTTTGGTAAATGAATGTAGATAGGACAAACGAAAATATTCAAGTGTCCAACATCTGGTTTTTCACTAGTGAAAACCTCTTCAGGGGTCTTTTTTTCTCCCAAGATAACATGAGGGATTCTATTATGAATATAAAAAGTAGTTCAATAGGCTTCTTCCCATAAGGATATGGGAAAATCCTGATCACACATCATGGCTTTCTCAACATGACATATTGTTCTATTTTTTCTTTTAGCAACTAGATTTTGTTGGGGGTTCTAGGGTAGAGTTAGTTGTCTTTTTATTCCTACATCTAGATATAATTCATTAAATTCATGGGACTCAAAATCTCCTCCATTATCAGATCTAAAATCGTGAATGTGCTTTCCATTCTGATTCTCAACCAGTGCTTTAAACTCTTGAAACTTGTTGAAAGTTTCATTGTTTTCTTTCAGAAAATAAACCCATGACTTGCAAGAGACATCATCTATGAAAGCACATAATACAAGTAACGAATCAAGGAGGGTGCAAACATAGGACCACATAGATTAGAATGAATCAAGTCAAGGATTCCTTTGGATATTTTGGTACTACTTGGAAAACCATTCTTAATGTTCTTTCCATAAGCTCGACCTCTACAAACACTATCAAAATCATATTGAAATAAGGGAATACCTTTCACCATCTTCTGCAATCCAGGTAGCACTTTAAAATGCAGATGACCAAATTTCTATGCCACATGTCACAAGGAATAGATGTGTCATGGATCATGGCTTGAATGAGTTTTCTAGGAACTTGGTAGAGGCCTACCTCTATAACTCCAATCACAGATGTAGAGTTCAAGTTTTCATGCTTAGGCCATAGGAGTGCTTTGTTTCCAATAAAGATAGCTATGAATCCTTTATCTTCGAGAACCAAAACAAATAGGAGTTCTTCTTCAATCAGGGGACAAAAAAAATTTCATCCACATGCAGTACATCTCATCAATCCAACTGAAAAGAAGTGGATCCAATACCTTGGATCGAATAGGTGGTATTATTTCCAAGCTCCACCTTATAGGAAAACTTATTTTTCCTTCAGATCTATGATAGCACTCCTATATCCATTCATGTGCTTGGATGTTCCACTATCCACCAACCATTTCTCAGCACTAGTGGTAATGGATCTAGAAAGGACTAAGATAAGATATTACTCCCTCCTTGTTTGTTCTTCACGATGGTATTCCGATCTCACTAAAATTGAAGCCATTATTCTTCAAGTAGTATGCTCACTCAGGATCTACGTAGGCTCAAGCTTGATTTCTAAACTTATCGCTTTCACACCCTGAAATTTGATACCATGTTAATTTTTTATCTTTAATTCGGAAATGCAATAGCACTTGAAATTGAATAAAAATCATACACAAAAGCAATCACATTCAACACATGAATTTACCATAGGGAAACCCCCTATAACTTGAGGGAGAAAACCCCATAAAAACCTTCCTTACTATATTGATAGATAGCAAATAATGTATTTTACATCAAGCACCACCAGTGCATAAATGAGAGCAAGAGATAATATGGAAGAATATAACTCATAACAATATCCTCCATAGAGAAAATCACATTGCCTGTAAGAGAGAAAAGAATTTGCTTCACATTGAATTACATCAATCTTGTATAACACACACACACACACACACACACACACACATATTCTTCTCATGATTTTTATCTTTTGACTTCAGGATGAACTCTCCCTCCATCTAGATGCTAGACCACTTAGTTAGGTGGCTAACTCAAGTGTTTTCATGCTAGTGTCGCAACTTAAGTGTCATATTTTAGTTTAACATAAGTGTCGTCATGAAATAAAACTTACTTAACTAGATATTCTTTGTTATCACCTAGTTAACACTTTTAACTGAAGTCTTTCTTGTTAACATCACTGAAGTGATCAATTTGAGTTCTCCTTTAACTGACTAAAGTCTCCTTTTAATAATCGAAGTTCTCTTTATTTAAATGGAGTCTTCATTGAATTGTGCAAATCGAATTCTCTTTGATCTTATCACATCTTATATTTATCTCTTGTCTTATCTGCATGGTCCACATGTGCTATCTTAATTAATAATCATATCAAATATACTAAGGATATTTTCCGAATGATGTGATTATATTGTTCTACTATCGTTCCAAGTGGCTATATGCTAAAGTAATTCACTCTAGAGTTGTCTAGTGTCTAGAGGAGACTTAATAGATCAACCATGGTTAGTAGTACATCACGCACCATCCATGCTTCAAAATGAAAAGCATCACCTCAACACATGATGCACCATCTAAGCACATGAGAATCTATCTTGACACACAAGACCTTAGCCTTGACTATAAATATTGGACAACATCATCACTTTGAAATACAAAGCACTTGCTCCAACACATGAAGCTTCACCATTCATGAGTCAAAATCAAGATTCGTCTCCATGTTTCCTGAGTCCAACTCAGACTCCTATAAGTCCCTACCTCGACAAATGAGGCTTAATATTGAAACACAAGATTGACCTAGAGAATGACTCATGATGCTGTAAATTTAACACCACCATCACCATCAAGCCTAATCATCCTCATGCTCATGTTTCCACCATCCTTGTCCACATCAATCATTTGTTTTCTACCATCAACCTCATGCAATTTGTCTCATTTTCATCGTCACCATCCCCATCCTCATGCCCTTTATCACCATCGTAACCATCATGCTCATTGTCACCATTCTTGCCATCATGCTCATTGGAGTCTAGTCCATTTAGACTCTTTGTTTATGTATTTTTGATCATATATGGATTGCAATTGATGTTTTTTTAGTTTTATGCACCCTTGCTATATACATGTTAGAAACTTTGCATATAAGTGTATAATGATTTGGATTAAAAACTAGGGTTTTTAGGATAGGATCTGGGGTTTCTAGGCTAGGCTCCAGGTTTTAGTAGATATTAGTGAAGGGACTTGTCTACTCCATTATATATCCTTAATATAATTTGGTGAATCTTAATTGACAGAAATGCACGCAATAATCAATATTTCTTTGGGATTTCTAAGTATTTTCCAAGAAAAGAGATGGGAGGAAGAGATTAGAATACCTCTTGAAGCGAGTTGTTTGCAGGAGATCCCCTTGTTTGAGCATCCCTACCCTTTATGCCTCCATTAGTAGCTTTATTTCTAGTTGCTTACCTCTATCTCTACTTCTACTAATTTGAAATTTTTTTAAAAACTTGAAATCTATCCACCAAACTTTGAATTTAAAACTAGATTTAGAACACAAATTCAAACTCAAATTTGGAGGGAAACTTGAATTGCATCATATTGAATTAAAGAAAAAAGAATACTAACAACCTTGCCTTGGAGGTGAAATCCTTCTCCTTTTATTTGAGCCATCCTTCTCCATCCATGCCTTTGATCATCAAAATGCTTTGTGCAGAAGAGGAACTTTCCAACCTTTCGATATTCCAACATGCCTTTACTCTCACTTTCTGTATTTACATTGCCCCAAATGCATTTCTTATATATCATTTGGATTTCTGCACTCAAATGCCATACATGAATGTGGGACTAAACTTTTCATGAATTTTGATTATTTTCATCAATTTAAAATTTACTTTACATAGTTTTCAAGGCATTTAACTTGATTTTCCAAAATTTTCAGGACAATTAATACACATGACATGTATTCTTTCCACTCTAAGAGTTGTGGAAACTCAATTTTGGCCCTTAAGTGGTCCTATACTTGGCCTCTTTTAGAGCAACCTTTTTATTCACATACTTCTTCCTCTACGGAAGCAGTGGTCAAAAGAGAGATTAAATCTCTCAGTTGTTTCATATTTCCATTCTTCATGTTGTGTGTGAATGGAAAAATGGGATTCCAACCTTCACTTGTTAAGGGTGTTAATTTTATTGTTAACACTAGGATCTGGCTTTACAGGCTTAATGTTGAACTCCTCTATCACGACCATAAAAAAATGTAACCCTCACTCAAGAAAAACCACTTATTAAGCATGGGAATATTTTTATACCTTATTTTAACACTTGCATTAGGAATTTTCGTCAAATATTATGGCATTGACTAATGTCCTTGGAGGAACACCTTCGAGATTCAAGGTAAGGGAAGGTGGTAGATCCTAGAGGAGGGGGCACATGGTGCTATTTATAAATAAGATCCCAATATAGGAAAGGATTTTGATATGTAATTATTTTTTGTAGCTTGAAATTGTTTGGACTCTATAACGCCATCTCGATGTTCATAGTCACCATTCCCATTCTTATTGTCTCCATGACCATCATGATTCATCAACACCATTCCATTGCCACCATCAATGTCACCACCATCCTCCTTATTCCCATGTTGTCACCATAAACACCATGCCCATTTCCACCATTAACATCACCTACATCCTCCTCATGCCCATGTTTTCACCATTTCCATCCTCATCATCCCCATCCTCATCATGCCCATCCTCACGATTTCATAAACTAGGGTTTGGTCCAGTAAGAGAGAATGCAATGTTTGCACAAGGGGTTTAACTTTGGAAATTACTCAACCATAGAATCATGGCTAGCATTCCCATGTCAGACCTACCCAAAAACACTTGCAAGGTCTCACAGAACTCAATTCTCCTGCCCTGATAAAATTCTATGCCCCCAACAACGATTCAACATGTGTCTCTGAAATCCTCCAGGAGGCAAGTTTAAACAGGCCATAAAAAAATTATTGTGCCTCAGATCAATGACCCATCGACTCCATTGGAATTAGGACATTGAGGTCATTCTAGGGGTGTGTCTCTCGCATTGTTCGATGGCCCAGATCCTATCCTATTTCATGATTTCATAAACTAGGGCTTTTCTTAGTAGGAGCAAATGCAATTTTTGCACAAGGGGTTGAACTTTGGAAATTGCTCGACCCTTAACTCATTTCTAGCGTTCCCTCATCGAACCTTCCCAAACAGACTTTTAAGGTCTCATGGAACTCCATTCTACTTCCTACATCAAATTCTATTCCCCTAGTAGGGATTCAATGTATGTCCTTGAAAGCCTCGAGGAGGCAACTTTAAACAGGCCATAAAACGAAGACCGTGAACTGTTGACTATGTTAGAATAGGGACATCAAGATAATGCTATGGTGTAGGGACCCCTTTTCCTAGGTCCTACTTAGAAATATTTTACAAAACTTAAAAACGTAAATAATCATTCAAATGCATGATCAGTAATAAACATCAATAAAATTCAAGAATTAACAAGTAAACAAATAAACATAGAACCTGTACTGTAGGTCGAATTTGCTGCTAGAGGAGGATTTTTTGTTGTCCGATCAACTCCCAGCCTTTGATGATATACTGAAGACCCCTCGATTGTCCTCCCTACCGTATCGGGGCTACTCTTCTTTCCCCCGAACCCTTGAGCAAGTGGGGTCGTAAGAACATACAATGCCCTGGCTTTCCACTATGATCTCCCAATCCTCCAATAAGCTATCAACGCAACTCCAAGGAAACACACTTTAATAAAAAATCTCTATTACTCTTCCCATCTAGCACTAGGGAGCAAGAGATATCCTCTCCTTCTCCTCCCTTTCTTTCATAACCAGAAAATTCCATGCCATGAGTCTTTCCATGCAAAAATAATCTTTAATTAATAATTCTTTTAATATTTACTCTCATGTAGCAAGTGTCACTCTTACATGAGTGTTCACCTAAACCCCTAAATTGTCTCCTTGTTGTCTCCTTAGTTAATTCCTCTAATCCCTAAATCAGTGGGATGTAGGTGGAGTGGTCTCTACATGAATTTTATTCATGTTTTGTTCTATAACCTATTTGTTGAATGATATCTCTCATGCATAATTATTCTAGTAAACATGGACATATATCTATTCCAAATTTCCTCCTTTTCTAAATCGTAGAGAAATACTAAAATAAAATAAAATATTCTTTTATTAAATTTTATAAAATTCTATATGCCTCTTTAATCATAAATGTATAGTTTTTCTAAATGCTAAATGTGTGAGAAAAATTCTTTGCATGTATAATTAATTTAATGCAATTCTATATGCCACGTACATAATTGCAATTAGTCCCTTCATGCATAACTAATTTAATGCAATTTCTATATTCCAAATACATGGGTGTTCGTTTGACTTTATTTTATTTATTCATCTCGGTACCACATCGTCGAGTCCTTCTGAATTTATTTCCTTAATCGTCTAGGTAACACATCGTCAAGTCCTTCTGAATTTCTTTCCATAATTGTCTAGGTACTGCATCGTCGGGTCCTTCCGATAACTTCCTTTTTTTCTTTGGTGGGGAGTACTATGTAACAATCGGGGAATCGTTACCGCGATATCTCTCCTACGCTTCCATGGAGACTAAGGGTGGCTGAGGGATAAGGCTCTCCTTATCACGCGCCCCTCAACTCATCATTCATGACTAAGTCGTTGTGGCCTCGCCCATACGGCACACGCTTCCCCGGGTGAACTGAACCAGCTTCAGACCCGTGTGTGGAGTACTAATTCAGGGTCGACAGTCCCTTGTCGTACCCCTATGTATGTTTCCCATTATTACGACCCCTGTTTTTCCATTGTGAGTCATTCGGTAAATCATTTTACCTGCCAGTGCACACACTCAAGGCACACATCAGTAGTGTTGCACTATAAAAATCCTTCATTTCCTTTATGGGGTACATCATCATATTATCTTGGTCAGTTGAGCATATTTATCATTCAATCACTTCCATTTCATAATCTCTCAGTCAGTCGAGCATATATCATTCAATCATTTCCATTTCATAATTTCTCAGTCAGTCAAGCATATATCATTCAATCATTTTCATTTCATAATCTCTCAGTCAGTCGAGCATATATTGTTCAATCATTTTCATTTCATTATTTCTCAGTCAGTCTAGCATACATCATTCAATCATTTTCATTCCATTATTTCTTAGTCAGTCTAGCATATATCATTCAATCATTTTCACTTCATAACCTTTCAGTCATTTGATCATATACAACATTCAGTTATCATTCATTTCATAAATCTGCCAATCATTAAGTAACTCATGCATTTTGTTCATACAGATTATAGTCATCCACATAATTCTATTTCCATAATTCAACATAAATACGACATTCATCTCAAGGGATCCCATGTGCTAAACAATCACAAGTATCCATAATCGTCATTAAATACATCATAAGAAACATATTCGTTTATCGCTAGTCAGTCGACAATCAACATATATGTGGTCACTTATCTTGGTTTCTATAGTAGGGTCACTAACCTATAAGTGTCATCAACATCAATATTCATAGCGAGTTTGAGGCGCATTACATATGGGTACTTCTCTTTCGTGGTTCCATGGCCTAGATCTCATCCTTTTTAACGATTTCATAAAGTAAGGTTTGGCTCAATAGAAGACAATGGAATTTTTGCACAAGGGGGTCAACTTTGTAACTTGACCGTGAAGTTATGGCTAGATTTACCATGTAAAAATTTCCCAAAAACACTTGTAGGGTCTCATAGAACTCCATTCTACTACCCGAATCAAATTCTACACCCCGAGCAGGGATTCAACATGTGTCCCTGAAAGACCCAAGGAGGAGAGTTTAAACGTGCCATAAAATGAAGTTCGTGCATTGAATAGACAAACTGTTGACTCCATTATAATTGGGACATCGTAATAATTCTATGGGTGCATCTCTCACATGGGTCCATGGTCCATATCCTATCCTATTTCACGATTTCATAAACTAGGGTTTGGATCAATATGAGACAATGCAATTTTTACACAAGGGGGTCAACTTTGGAAATTACTCAACCATGAACTCATGGCTAGGGTTTCCACATCAAACCTACCAAAAAAAAACTTGTAGCATCTCACAGAACTCAATTCTACTTCTCAGATAAAATTCGATGGCCCCAATACGGATTCACCATGAAAGCCTCAAGGAGGCAAATTTAAACAGGCCACAAAACAAACACCATGGATTGGATAAATGAAACATGGAATCCATTGGAATCAGAACACTGGGATAATTTTAGGGGTTCATATATCAAATATGTCCATGACCCATATCCCAACCTATTTCACTATTTCATAAACTAGGGTTTGGTTCAGTAGGAGACAATGCAATTTTTGCACAAGAGGGTCAACTTTTGAAATTCTTAAACCATGAACTCATGGATAGCATTACCAAATGGAACCTACCCAAATACATTTGTAGGATCTCATGGAAATCCATTTTGCTTCCCGGATCAAATTCTATTCCCCCAATAGGGATTCAACATGTATCCCTAAAAGCCTTCACGAGGCGAGTTTAAACAAGCCATAAAAAAATACGATGGCTCAGATCAACGAACCGTCAAATCCTTTGGAATCAGGAAATCAGGATATTGAAAGGGGTGCATCTCTCGCATGGTTCCCTGGGCCATATCCCATCCTATATCATGATTTCATAAACTAGGGTTTGGCTCAGTAGGAGACAACGCAATTTTTTCACAAGGTGGTCAACTCTAGAAATTCCTCGACTATGAACTCATGGATAGCATTACCATATTGTCAAACCTGCCCAAAAAAAATTATAGTATCTCATAGAACTCCATTGTTCTTCCCATATCAAATTCTAAGCCCTTGGAAGAGATCCGACAAGTGTCCCTAAAATCCTACAGGAGGGAAGTTTAAACGGGCCATAAAACGATGACCGTTGATTGGATCGGTGGACCATCAACTACATTGGAATTAGGACATCGAAATAATGATTCGGGTGCCTCCCTCACATCAGTGCATGTCCCAAATCTCACTCAATTTCACAATTTCATAACCTAGGGTTTTACTCAGTGAGAGACATTGGAATTTTTGCACAAGGGAGTTAACTTTGGATATTCCTCAATGATGAGCTTGTGGAAAGCATTCCCATGTCGAACCTCCACAAGAAAATATGTAGGAACTCCTTTATGCTTCCTAGATCAAATTCTAATTCCCTGAAAAAATCCAACAAGTGTCCCTGAAAGACTACAACAGGTGATTTTAAGTAGGCCATAAAACATTGCTCGTTGATCAGATCCACAAACAGTCGAATCCGTTGGAATTGGGACATCGAAATATTGCTAGGAGTGCCTCCCTCATGTGGGTCCATGGACCAAATCTTTCTTGGTTTCACAATTTCAGAAGCTATGGTTTTGCTCAGTGAGAGACATTGGAATTTTTCACAAGGAAATGCAATTTCATAATCTTGGATATTCTTGGGAATATTGCTCTTTTGTGACGCTAGGGATTTCTCTTGTGACGACTAGGGATTTTGGTTTTGTAGTTTTGAATTGTATACCAAGTACATGTCTTCATGTCAATGATTCAAATAGACTATAATAGCCAGGGTTAGATTAGGTTTCTATAGTTATATTATTGTTTCTAGGGCTAGATTAGGTTTCTAGGGTTAGCTCAGTGTTTCTAGAGCTAGATTTGGTTTCTAGGGTTTCTAGGGCTAGATTAGGTTTCTAGGAATCTAGATTAGTTTTTTAGGGTTAGATTAGTTTTTCTAGGGAAAAATTAGGTTTCTATAATTTCTAGGGATAGTTTAGGTTTCTTGGATTCTAGATTAGTTTTCCAGTGTTAGATTAGTGTTTCTAGGGCTAGCTTAGGTTTCCAGGGTCTCTAGTGCTAGATTACGATTCTAGGATTAAATTAGTGTGTATATTGCTACACTAAGTTTCTCGATCTAGCTTACATTTCTAAATATGGTTTCCAGGGCTATATTAAGTTGTAAAGGTATACATCTCTAATTACACTTTTATATAGTTATTTATGAAATTTTAGTTGCATAGCCTCAATATTGTGGGTGTGCAAATTATATTTGTTTTGTTTTCCCGTTATTTTGTAGTCTCATAATTTAAAATTAGGTGAGGCTAGTTTCATATAATCGGTTCCTCCTCATCATTGTAATAAACCTCAATGACTGAAAAGCAAGAAACTTTGATGACATCGGAAAGGGAATTCACATAGTTGCTTTAGATTTTATGTATGGTTATTTTCTTTGGAATTTTCTAATTGTTGTATTGGAGATGCATAGTTTTGTATGCACTACTATTTTTCAAGATGTGGAATCCAAGGTAGAAGATAAGCGAACAAGGTTTTGAATGCTAAATTTTAGTAGATAGATGAGGAAAACCTATGGAAAAGCGATAAAGTCAGAAATTGTGCAAGAGTGCAAGGTATTGCAAAACTAATTTATACATACATCAATGGGCATTGGTACCCCCCCTAAATAGGATAAGAAGCATATTATGGTGTTAAAGTAGAATATTAGGGCTTGTGGATTTATTCACCTACATAATTTTGATATAGTCTTACGTAGCAATTTGTATCTAGAAGTGTTTTTAAAAACTTGCAATTAATTTCGATCCAGTCTTAAGAAGAAATTTTAATATAGATTAGGTTTCTAGGGTTTCTAGGTCTAGATTTCGTTTCTAGGATTAGATTGGTGTTTCTAGGGTTATATTAGTGTTTATAGGGATATATTAGATCTCTAGGGTTTCTAGGGCTAGATCAAGTTTCTAACCATTGCTTTGTGTTTCTAGGGCTATATTAGGTTTCTAGGGTTAGATTGGTGTTTTGAGGGCTAGATTAGGTTTCTAGGGTTATATTAGTGTTTCTAGAACTAGGTTAGGTTTCTAGGGTTTCTAAATTTTGTTCTATGGATAGAATAGGTTGTGAAGTTTTGAATGTCTAATTGCACTTTTATATGGTTATTTATGACATTTTAGTGGCTTGGACCAGAGCTTCTAGGTGTGCAACTAAAGTTTGTTTTGTTTTTCTGTTACCTTGTAGGCTCATAACTTAAAATTAGGTGAGTCTAGTGTCATGTAATTAGAACCTACTTGTAATTGTAAAAACACAACAAGGAAAGTGTTCATTATGTCATCTTTTCTATTTCTCTTGGTTTATTGGAGATCTTAATGAAATGCACACTTCTCTTTGGATGATCTTTCCCTCTTGAAGGTTGATTTGAGCAAGTTCTAGGGTTCCTTTTGCATATGATATTGGTTGTGATAGATTGAAATCACAAAGGTGACCTAAGGCGCTATGTTTCTCATCCTCGTTGAATACATTGAAAATTTTACTTGTTGGGTTATCCGATTTCGACAAGGGAGGGTAGACTACTACATGTTTAGCCTACTAAAGACAAAAATATGTGTTGGTTTATAACACTAGTAGGGAGTATAGTTATGGAATATTGCTGCAAGTTTAACCCACTCCATGCAACGAGATATATTGGCAAACACTCTTAAGTATGGAAGCGATAGTGTGGATTTACTTGATCCATGTTTTGGTCAGCTCAAACTTATTCGAATCATTCCTTCATATGTGATATTACACCATTACAACTATGTAATAATGGACATGCATAATCCAAATATGTTTTCTTTTGGATGATCATTCAAGAGTCTAGATATTGGCATGTGATATGCATGATATGATTCAATATGTGCTCATATTTGAGAAAATGCAATAACCTATTCTAAGAAATAAAATTTTCCAATGCACATTTTATTCTCATTGACTTTTGCAATGTTAATTCTCTTTTTTATAATAAAATAGAGATAGATCGGGGAACACTTGGTAGCAAAAATTTTGAAAAGTATTTCACTTACATTTGAAAAATTTAAGCCCAAATGTTGAATGTTACATCTAAGTTCATATATATGTATTTCAAGTAGTTTTGCACTCAATGGCTACAAAAGCCAAGTGTAAGAAGCAATTCAAAAGACACAATGAAAGTGGTGCGTCACTTGGAAAATAGAATACACTTGAGCTCTATCATCTTTATTGATACCAAGGGTAGTGGATCATCAATTAAGGTAATAATAATTTGTGTTAGGGTGAGGCATATTCAAACTTATACATGCACTTGTGCTAAAAGTGGATGTGAGGACAAAGGAAACCGTGTAGCAATAGTTGCATACATGTGCTTCTTCTTGAAGTTAATATAGTGGCTATGAGATTTCCTTCCAATACAAGAATAAGTGTAGACTCAACACCAATAATAGAGTTAAATGCAATTCTTCTTGCACCATCATATATCTTATTAGTTTTCCCGAAATCCGATAAGACAAAACACACGAATGCATAACACTAACTTTGGTATTTTTAAGATAAGTTCACCTTCGTAGCATTGAATATATCCTTTCGATTCTACTAAAATGAAAAGTAGCAACCATTGGATTTCCTTCTAGCACAAGTACGAGCCCATTGTTGACAATAAATTCAGAACATTAAAGTTTATTATGGTGAAATCACCTCCTTACATTGTCTTGAGATAAACAATCATGAATCATCATGCAATATAATTATACATATGGTTAAGGTGAAACATGTTCATATTTCCACATGGGTTTGTGGTAAAAGTGAATTTGATGATAAAGTAAAACCTACGCAATGATTCTATACTAGTTCTTTTTCTTGAAGATAGTATAATGGTCTATAAATTTCAATGTATGATAAGAAAAAATATATATATCCCACAACAACATTATATTTGGATACATTTCTTATTTCAAAATCATGTATCTTTTATATTTTTCTAGAGCCAATAAATGTACACTTAAAGACGAAGATTAACCATGTTTATTTTTAGGACAAAGAAACCCCCAAAGCATTAATCACATCAACTTCGAGTGAGAGATCCTTGGTCCTAATCTAATCCATATAAGGTATATTATGGATAACACTTCCAAATAAAACCCAACAATTCATAAACATTGAAATTGGATATGGATCCCACTATTATACGTAGCTCAAAACCACATGGTGGCATCATTTTTCTTCTACATAAAATAAAGAAAAATGATTCTCAATTTCCTTCTAGCAAAAGCGCAAGTGCAAATCCAACAACAACATTCATGGAAACAATAATATTTCTAGTCATGCCATTCAAACTCAAGCATGTGTACTAATAACATAAAATTAAATAAATTATATGTGTATTGAAAGATGGCACATTGTGTACATAGTACATAATGGAAACATGTTCCCAAAGTAGCCAAATGAGAATACAATTGAGTCCCATAGTACAAAAATAATACAAGTGTCTTGAACTAACTACAAATATCCATCTTCCTCAAATCGATTTATCCCTTATTTCCTCAACACTACCATAATCCTTTTCAAAATCAATCTTCCTCTTCCCTAAGATCAAGGAAGATAGTCAACTCCTTTGTCAACGTTAAGTGCTCATCTCAGGACTCTACAGAAGGAAAAAGTCATCCAATTGCAAGGAATCTAGGTATGAGGTAGTCATACGAGACTCACTAATAGTCTCTGGTGCCTGGGTCTCTGGAAGCACCTATTCATCCACAGGCTATACAAGATACCGACAAACAAAAGTCTATTAAATAACTTTCTACGGAATATTGAAAAATAAATAGTGATGCACTCAAATATCGTTTAAACCTTAGTGGCACATCCTGCTGAGACTCTACGGAAACATCAAGTGCAGATTGCACAACATATTCTATAGCACCCTGCATAAAACATATCAAATCAACAATCTAATATATTACATCAACAATTAAATATATTTTTCCTTCCATTAATATAAATATGGTAGATGATGGTAAATTAAAAATATTTGCATCACCTACAATGGTGATAAACCAAAATTCTATGCAACATTGACTATTGCATTTACTTCAGTCTCTTGAGAAATACCCAGTTGTTGTTGAAATGCCTCGCCTGATACTAGTTGCACATGTGAATAAAATATGTCAACAAAATAATAAGGAAACTATTTTTATAAACAAATTAAAGTTGTAACTTCAAAATTTAATAAATTATTTGAATAATAATGAACTTACACGTTTGATGAATCCACTTGATTGAATCTCCAATGAAGGTCCATCGAAAATTATACCACAAGACGAGCATGGATGAGGCATCATGTGTTGCTCTGTAGCATGTTCTTTTTCTCTGCTGAGTGTCTCTAGCTACTCATGATCACCACCAATGATTGGTCGTCATTATGAACCCCACTATGTGCCTCCTAACCAATAGTAGATGAAGATGATGCCCCCCCTATATGAGCCCCTAGTTGTCTGACTCTCAACAAAATTTCCATGACGAACCAACATCTCAACCAACTATAGAAATGGCCCGCATGTCTCATCCAACACACTCAGTTCAAGAGGATATAAGCGGGGGGTTTTGAGTGTGAGGAGGGTGATGTACATGGTTGGGATCAAAACTAACATGATCTCTATCCTAGGTCATCCTACTCCCACCACCTGGAACTCTAAAAGGTCAAAGTAATTGAAATTCTTGTGGAGTATAAATTCAACGTACAACTTTCATAGGAAATAAAAATACATTTGTTTATTTCCATCCGGGTCTTCATCAAATACCATATACCACTTTTCCATCCAAATTTATTTGATACTTTGTTCTACACACCATTTAATGTATATATGTGCTATGTTGCTCGAAGGAACATATCTAGTGCATAGGTCTTGAAAGAGGGAATAAATATGGTCTTTAGTTATTTTCAATTTTTTAATGTCTTGGGAATAAGATCATTTGCATAAAATTGCCTCCCACGCTCTCTGTAAGAGGTAATGTTGTATAATTGTCCTTGGGAATTGGAAATTGTGTTAGTGATGGTATCAATGGCTACCCCAATATAATAACGTAGCTCGTCTCCCCCCTTAAAGGTAGTAGTAAGACATCTTGAAATCCTCAATTGAGATAGTATATCCACATTTCTACCATTCATTTTGTTGTCGTGGCGGGAATTGATGTTATTTTTGAAGTGGATGGATCACTACTACAAGTTGGGGATGATTGAAACAAGTTTTAAACTCAATATTAACATATTGTCTTAAATAATTATTTTGAATTGTTTTTATTTTTTAATTTCTTTTTAAGACAAATTTTAAGACAATTAATGTCAAAATTGATTTCATGTTTTAATCTTTTGAAGTTACTATTTTTTTATCACAAAAAATGATTTTACGACAGAGGTAAAGGGATTTTGGGTTTTGCATGAAGCTTTTTTTTTTTATAGGGGTTGTGATTATACCATATAGGTTGTGAGTGAGATGTCCTAGGTGGTGATGATAAGTAGAGGCAATATTGAAAGCTCAGAGGCCTCTTAATTGAAGTTTCTATGGACTCAGTTGATGAGGTCCATCAATCAATCGGTGTAACATCCCGATAATTTCATAAAAAAAAAAAATTTTAAACAACATTACAATTGCGGAAATAATAAATGCTTAATAAGACAGCATTGAATAATGAAGTCATTAATGCGGAAAAACCAATTAAAAAGGAGTCTCATAATTATAAGCGTTTTAATGATAAGCGATACATCACACTTCTTTTAACATGCTTACCACATTAGTTTTGCTTGTGTTAATTGTAGATCGAATAACAAATGATCAGGTTTTCTGGACAAGGTACTAACAATTTGTTTCTTTGATGATGATGAAAGGGGTTCTACTAGGTACCCTGACGATTACTTAGCTATGTTAGCTAAAGCATTTGTACCTATCCTTCTTGCGCAGATTCCAGGTAAGAGTAGTACGACAAAAACATGTGTTACGAGTATTTATGTTTTTCAATTAGTCGTTAAGTTTGGTAAATAAAATTATAGATACCTCCTTGCTTCAGGTATGGAATTCTGTCCAAAATCTAAATGTGTTAATTTGACAAAAAATACAAGTTACATAAGTCGATAATATCTTTACCAGTTCATTGGTGATTTGCCTAGGAGAAAATTCCTATGCTTGTGAATCTCAGAAATAAATACTAGGTTACGAAGTCTAAAATGCTAATATGATTCAGCCAATACTTTTCCATTTCGTAAAGAATGTGACTACTAGGTGTAATGATTGATGAACATTTCAACTTGAACATTATTTCTAAACTATATCAACATGATCCAATTAATATTTCAATACATGGATTTTACTAAAATAACTATAGTAGCTCTAAATTCTGCATTTATAATTGGCATATATGATGATATAGCCTTGTCTATTATGATGTTATTATCATATTTCTATTATGAACATGCTACAATCTATGATTGAACCTTTTAAACTATAGGGTTGAACACTTCTAATGTAATATTGGTGTATTGTAATATACTAAGCAACTTTATGAGGTTTAATATGAATAACACTACAATGTACCAATGGTACTTTCTAACCTAAGTTTTAAGCATCTAATTCTTATATGAATGCGACTCTTACCAATACAAAACAAATTGATTTATGTAATCATACGTTCAAAAGGTTAAACTATATAAATGAAACGATCCACAATATGAAACCATACCTTTTATTCTATGCCTTGACATTGTATGATATTACCCTATGCAAACAAATTCGTCATTGGTAAGGATTTGACAGGTATTAAATTTGCTGCTGAAATGAACTGGCAGGTTGATAGTGTCCTGTCCAAGTATTAATGGTTCTGACCAAACTCCATAGTGGAATGCGCTGCTATCAGTCCACGTAATCCACCCACGTGAAACCTTGTTGATAATACAACTATGTATCTGAGTTGTGCATGGTTAACATATCGATTCTCCTTCGAGCTGTATATGGTGCTATCCCTTGGTCTGCGATGTTGGAATCATCGTGGTTGTTACAATTAATGAGGTATAAATGTGATGGTTTCCCGACTTTCAACGTATCTGGTTGGCACCTTCTCCCTCATCAATCTCACAAGATCTTGATCGTTGAAAGAGAAACCCTAAAAACTTGTCATAAGTATTGATGGAGAGTCTCCTGGTCTTCATTTTTATGTTAGAGTTGGAGTTGTGAGGCCGACAAGCTGCTAACATGTAGGGTTCGAAAGAGTATTTTTCGAAAGGTATCGATCCTGAGACCTGTGGGAAGAACCTGCTAGTTCAAGGTGTCATGAATACTGGAGAGCCAAGCCACTGGTGGTACATAGTGATTTTCAGGAACTGATTTTCCTTCCTTTGTACAGTTTTCACAAGGTGATACTATCGTCGAAAGTTGCATGCATCTTTCTCTTGTAGTTATAATGTTGATAATGTTTCCACACTATAGTCTTAACGTATTAATGTTTAAAGTCTTTCATGATATTTTTATCCTTGTTTAACCTCTTCAACACTATGTGACAGGTATATAAACGTCGATGAAGTTGTAGGGTTTGCGGGCCTAGAGGAGAAGGAGATGCTTGGCCACTGGGTAAGCTTCGGAGGTTCACTTCCTCATAAGTACCCTGGGCACGATGTGGCCGAAGTTCTTTTGTTTAGAATGAGTCTGTTAATTTCAGAGTTTTGGCAAGGTTTCCTTGGCCGCAGTGATGATTGTTTTTAAATGATAAGAGCTTTGGTCGACAGGGGTTAGATATTTACCCTGTTAACCTTATGGCATTTTTGCTAAGGTGTTTACAAATGTATGAGGGTTGAAATTCTAATTTTTGGAAACAAGTGATAAAAGAATTCATAAGTTGTTTTAGTTTTCGAGTTCGTTTTTATCTTAAATGTAATCTTTTCTATAATGACACCATAAATATGAAAATGGTTGAAAGTCGAGGATTAAAATGCCTGGTTTACAAAACTATTGAAAGATGGTTCCTAAACTTCGTTATTGTTTTTAAATTAGTGATTTGGTAAAGTTTGGTCTTTGTTAGTTTTGAAAAGGCAATGCCATAAGGTTCAATTTCATTTCAATGAGTGAAACCCAACCCTGTAGGTGTAGTTGGAAATCTTGCTTGTATTGAGCTTTTGAACCCGAAACTAGGCCTTAACCTGTGTATGAAATGGTTTCGACGCTATGTATGTTTCTAGTTAGGGTTGTCAGCTATTGTTAGACACTGATACGAAAATCGTACTATCTGTTAAATAATAATTAGTGTCTTGTTGGTAAACTCAAAATGTATAAAAGGTGGTATGTTATATATAATGTTGGTTAGGGTTTGGACAAACATGTCTGTTATAACCTCAGAAATAAATGTCTAATATTTTCCATGAATGGCTTGATGAGAAGTTTATGAACTGTGTATTAAATGTTTATTTAGAATCTAGGGTCTGTGATAACATAGGGTTTTGATGCTATTGTGTAGGTATTTGTATTTAATAATTGAAATCAGATGTGACAGTTCGTGAAGAAATAATATGTGTTTACTTATAACAATTTTGTACATAGAATAGTTTTACAGCTGCTATATTTATTAGAATATAAATGCTTGAAAACATGGATTTATAATATTGACATGCATATGATTACTCTCTAAAATAGATGGAGTTAAATGGGAAAATAGTAATCTGTGCAGAAATAAAATTTGTTTTTCTTTTATTTAAGAAATAGATGAATGCTAGGCATCTGTTTATACTTATACTATACTATTTCCTGCATTTTAAAACATATGAGTGAAATGACAGAATTTAACAAGAACACTATTGTATTCATCTTTTCATTCAAATGGCATTTTGCCTATCACTCATCTCTATTAAATTTGCTTTTCTGTACTAGAGTGCTATTCAGATAACAGTATGGGAAAAATACAAAAAAAAAAAAAATCATTCATTAAAATTACTTGATCATTCTTAAAACAAATCATCTTTAAATCAGAAAATAGAATATTTTCTTCTGTATAACTGTGATTAATAGTTCTACCATGTAGAAAACATTTAACTGTAAACAAAAGTAAGAATAGTAGAACCTAGTTGACTGTAGGAGAAACAAATAGCCCAAGGAACCTATTCAACCCAAGCTATTCCTGAAGACAGCCAAGTTACTTGCCTTAGGACCCCCGAGCCTGTTCATTGAACCACTAGGAGGAAGATTCTGTAGAAACCTCAGTACATCAGCTTGCAATAGAATATAGATTATCCAGTCATAAAGACTCAGCAATCAAAGAGACCTGCACTAGCATGCCTAGATTTCCTTCTCAGTATAACTAGCAGACTCAAATTTGCACTCTCACATATTCTCCCTATTCGAATCTCTCAGTGGCCACCTGATGCACTTGAGGAATATTTTTGCAGAAAATATTGTAGGAGCTGGCTGCTCATATCGAGTTGCCTTATCTAGGATGCCTAGGCCTTTTAGTGGTTAACTGGTCATTAATGAGCTGACTTCTCTCTTCCACCCACCTAGGGGATAATGCCACAAATTTAGGGGTAGTTGTCCCATAACCAATAGCTAGTGGTGGAGTGCAAATGCTGCCATCTGTCCCATGCCTTCTAACAGCTTCCATTCCTCCTACTGGGTCAGTGAACACTCATTTAACAATTCCTTTGGGTGTTTGTCTCCTATTTTAATTTATTAAATAATAATAATCAGTAATTACAATCATCCTTGACCAAACTTGGTCATAATTACAAAAATTTGTAATTATAATTTAACATAAGGTTTTTGCAAAATAAGATAATATTCTCAAAATTTGGGTAGGTGACATACACCCCCCCTTAAGTCTCAACATCATCCTCGATGTTGTTTAATCACTCCCTGAGTGTTCCTAAAATAGATTTGGGTATGCTGCCCGCATACTACTCTCCAACTCCCAGGTTGCCTCATCTGGGCTAAGGTGCTTCCATTGCACCTTTACGTGGCCAATGTTGCGATTCCAGAGTAGAGTTTTCCTCCTTTCGAGGATACTGTCCGTTTCCACCTGAAAATCATCGTCTTGTCCCACCTGTACATCATTCCAATTTACAACATGAGTAGCATCGTGTACATACTTCTTTAAAAATGATATATGAAAAACATTATGTATCTTTAAATTTGGTGGCAAAGCCAGCTGGTATGCCACGGGTCCAACCCTTGACAAAATTTCGAAAGGACCATAATACCTAGGTGCCAGCTTGGCACAGCTTCCCAATTTCAATGAACTCTTTTTTGGTCTTAACTTAAGAAAAACATGTTCACCAACCTGGAACTCTTTATGAGTCCTTCTAAGATCCGCTTGACTCTTTTTCCTATCTTGGGTAGCTTTAAGATTTCTTTGAACCTATTTCACAATTAGTTCTAATTCCTGCAACAATTCAGGTCCTAAAATAACTCTAGTTACTGGGTCATTCCAAGAAACAGGTGTATCACATTTCCTATCATAAAGAATTTCAAAAGGGCTAAGCCTAGCTGATGCATGATAATGGTTATTATATGTAAATTCTGCTAAATGCAAATAGTCCTCCCACTTACCAGGCTGAACCTTAACATACATCCTAACCATCTCTTCCAATACCTGATTCACTCTTTCTATATGTCCATCCGTTTGTGGATGAAATGTTGTACTGAGGTTTAAGGTTGTATTCAACCCTTTAAACAAAGAACTCCAAAAATTTCCAATAAACTTAGAATCACGGTATGAAACTATCACTTTTGGTGTACCATGTAATTGAAAAATCTGTTTCATGAAGATTTCTGCAATGTTTAGAGCCTTATGAGTAGTATTTATAGGTATAAAATGTGCTTCCTTGCTGAGTTTACCCACTACCACCATGATAGAGTCATTTTGTTTTTGATTTTTGGGTAGTCTGGTAATAAAGTCTATGCTTATAATCTCCCATTTCCAACTAGGTATAGGCAATGGCTGCAACAATCCAGCCGGATGTTGATGCTCAACCTTCACTTTTTGACAGTACAAACACTTAGCTATGTATTATGCTACTTCATCTTTCATTCTGGGCCAATAGTAATATTTTCGTAACATAGTGATGGTTTTCTGATAACCTGGATGACTCGATTAATGGCTTTTGTGCATCTCGTCTAAAATCAGAATTTTTACTTTTGGTGTGTTGGGTACATACAATCTGTTTTTGTATAATAATAGTCCATTTTCCTTCAAACTGTAATCTGCCATAGAATTTTCAGAATTGCTATTTGATGTCTTTTCTTGTAATTTTCTGTATTCTTCATCCATTGCAATCCCTTCAAGGATCTATTTTTTGAAATCTGTTGAGTATGTACTGATGACTGAAATAAAATTCAACTTTTGTTTACGACTTAATGCATCAGGAACCTTGTTCTCTTTCCCTTTAATATGCTGAATTTCAAAATCATATTCACTTAGAAAAGTTAACCATCTAGCTTGTCTAGAGTTCAAATTTATCTGATCTAATAAATACTTCAGACCCATGTTATTTGTCAACAAGGTAAATTTTTTGCCAATAAGATGGTGACGCCACATTTTTAAAGCGTGAATTATTGCTAATAACTCTAAATCATAAGTAGAGTAGTTCTTCTCATGTATTTTCAGCTTTCTAGACTCATATGCAACAACATGTCGCTCTTGTGTTAGGACTCCACCGAGTCTGTCATTACATGCATCGGTGCATACTATAAAATCCTTATTAGGATTTGCTATTCTCATAATAGGCACTGTAGTTAGTAATTCCTTTAGCTTCTGAAAACTGTCTGAACATTTATGATCGCACACAAATTTCTTCCCTTTCTACTGTAAGGAGGTTATGGGATTTGCAATCTTTGAAAAACCCTCTATAAATTTTGTATACTATCTAGTGATACTCATGAATGATCGTACATCTGACACATCCTTAAAAATCAGCCAATCATTAATGGATTTTATCTTATTGGGGTCAACCGAGATTCCTTCCTTAGAAATTATGTGTCCTAAATATTGAATCTTATCCTTGTGAAAGTCACATTTACTAAACTTAGCATATAACTGATGATCTCTTAGAACTTGTAAGATAATATGCAGATGTTCGTCATGTTCTTCTTTGCTTTTAGAATACACTAGAATGTCATCTATGAACACAATAGCAAACTTATCCAAGTATTTGTGCAGAATATTCTTCATTAAACACATAAATACAGCTGGGGCAGTAGTCAATCCAAATGGCATGACTACGAACTCATAATGTCCATATCGAGTTCTAAAGGTTGTTTTAGAAATATCCCCGTCCTTAACACGAACTTGATGGCATCCTGGCCTTAAGTCAATCTTTGAAAATATCGTTGCTCCACGCAACCGATCAAATAGATCATCTATGCGGGGCAACGGGTATCGATTCTTAATTGTCATCTTATTCAGTTGGCGATAATCTATACAAAGCCTTAGGGTGCCATCTTTCTTCTTAACAAATATAACAGGTTTTCCCTGTTATCGGGCAAATTAGCAGGGCTAATTCCCAACAAGAATAAATAATATCAGTGACCCAATGTCACCTCGGTCACCGATCTAACTTCTTTGGAAGTCGAAACCTCCAAGGAGAAGTATCCTTATGGAATCCTGTAAGACACTTAGACAACCACAAAAAATATATTTTCTATGCAATTCGTAGTTAGACCAGTGCCTATATGGAGTTAATTGCTAATAATAATGATGTCCAACAATGATGTATTTCACTTAGATCATTCAATGAAATGTGGGAGTGTGTAAGCATGTAATCAATATAGGATCAAAAGACTATGTTGCCCAATAATCATCAACCAATAACCAAATATGTCTTAAATGTCATTCAATTAGAGAACAAGAATTATATTCAATATAGCAATGAGATGCCAATTAACCATTAATTAGGAATATGCAAAGGTAAGTCACCAATGATGACACAAACCAGCTCAAGAGATGAGTTAAATATAGCAAGTAAATGTGCATTCATATGCAACCTAGTGTAAACTTAACACCTTATAACAACGGAAGTAAGTAATGGAAATGAAAGAAGGAAATGTATATACACTCAATCTTACCACCAACAAGAATACAAACATTTTAGGTCAACATAGAGAATGATTATGATAGTAGAAAGTTGTCTAGGAAGCTTTCCTTCAATATATGGAAAGACATAAGTATGATAAGAGCATTTAAACAAGTGTCAAGACCATTCAACATTTATAACGTCATAGGCGTTAAGCATAAGTAATCCAATCTTGCTGATGTAAACTTCAGGTCTGTAAGTAAATAGGCAAGTAAAGCAACCTACTTTAGCATTAAACATGGATCATTCGAGCTTCAATTCAGATCTGTATATGATTGTAAATATTATAGCAGCAGAAGCAAATAATTGAAGAGATGCAAGGATTATCGTTCAATCAGGATTAGCAATATTACTAATTCAAGTTTCATGGAAATGACATCCAATGTAACCATCCAACATGTATGTGCTAATGTAAGAGGCAATATTTGTTAACAGATCACCTACTTAAAATCATATTTCTTATAGGATATCAATTAGCAAAGATCAACATTCAAATTGAGTGTCAAAAGCAATGCCAATATCAGTCCACTATATGTAAAAGCACAATGCTACTGAGTATTATAATTTTTTTTTTACGACATGGATTCTTCAATAGGTATCAATGATCATTCAACCACTTAGCATTGATTTTGCTTCACTTAGTAGTCAGTTTAGACCATTAGAAGTCAAATATAGGTTGAATCAAATATAAAATGCAGATCTGTATAAGTAATTTCTGAGAGAGCTATACACAGTAAGCCACCATTAACAATGCATACAAATGAAGAAAATCGCTATTTAAATAACCATGAAATACAAGGACTGAAATCTAGCTCCATTTAGTGTTATATATATGTGTATCAGCACCAAATACTTTGTAATCAAAACTAAACTAGTTATGACAAGACCTTGAAATAATCCTGAGAGAAACAATATAGTTTTCTAGATTTACTGTAGGTGCAATTTTGAGTTACATACACAATGAAATAACATAAAAAGGATACAGAATTGAAAAGGAGCTAACTATAAGATTAATGTGTAATTAACTAGGTTAGAAAAGCTAACTTGAATACTTTGTTTTTGGGTTTTGCAGTGTGTAGATAAGGGGACAGTTAGGGCACACCAGGTCTACAATTTTTAAATTGCAGACCTGTGTAAAGGGTAAGAGAAAATGGTTGATGAAGGGAGGAATGAAGGGGAGCTAAAAGGAAGAAGGTCGTGGATAGGGAAGAAATGGAAGGAGGGAAGGAGAGTGGAAAGGGATTGGTATGGCAACGAATGAAGTGAAGGAGTATGGCTGTGATGGGTAGGGAAAAAGGGAGAGAAGGGGTTGCGGTGGATAGGACAGTAGGTTGCAACCAATAAGTAGCAATCCCGAGGTTAGAGAAGGGACTAGTGGAGGGAAGGATGGAAGTGCGAAGGTAGGAGGTGGGCCGAAAATTTAGGGCATGAAATTTTAGGGGCCGGAATTATAGGCCCCAAAATTTTAGGGGCCAAAAATTTTGGGAGTCCCTAAAATGGCCAGAAAAATGATTTTTGGGTTTTTTAACATGTAAATTAAACCAACTAACTCAAAAATTCAAATAAATAATCTTAACCAAGATAATATTTACAAGATAACTCAGAAATTAGGGTTTTAAAAGTAGATGAACAACTAGGGCATCAAAAGAAAACTACTCACCAAACCTAGGGCATCAATGAGAGGAAAAAACTCTCCTTGAGATGGTACTTGGCAAGCTTGGTTAACTAGGGCTCACCTCCACAATCTTTAGGATTCGTAGTGTAAGCCTAGTTCAAGCAAGACTTGAAGACCTAAAGCTCAATCTTGATTGCAATGGTGATTAATGATGGAAATGCCATGCAAATCAAGAGAAAATGAAACAACAATGGCTCCCATCCAACCGTAACAAGCATCACTTTCATACATTTGACAAAGAGACATCAAACAAAAAGTATAGATACCTCCAAGTGCATGTGTTAAGGAAACAACTCTAGCTTCCTCTTAGCAATGGCATGAACAAAATAAAAAATTCCAAGAAATCCTTCAAACCTACAAAATAACCTTCATCAAGGAGTGCCTTCCTTCAAAGAGCCCTAATTAGGGAAAATAGCAGACTTAATGATCTTATCTTAAAAGTTGATGATGATAATGAACTGAGGAGATCTAATTTATATGATCTCACACTCACTTTACACAAAATAAGGTCAGTTTAATATTTAAAAATGTCAACTTAAAAATATAACAAAAATAATATAAAATAATCTAAAGATGGCATATTGTAGGATACCTGCGGTATTTTACCCCCTAGGTGCTAAAATATGCTAAATAAGGCCAAATTTGATGAAACGAAAGGCCAGACTATACAGGGGGGGTCGTCATGCCCCAACTAACCCCAATAGTAATGAAAACCCTCAACGCCCCCCCCCCATTTAGCAAGAAAACAGTCTGCCAAGGAGGATAACGTCATCCTCTAAAGGAGTCCCCAGAGAGAGGAAGTTGTTGGACTGGAGAGGCTAGGAGGGTGTTGGAGGTGCTCTGGAAGAGAAGAGCATGTCGCAATGCTAAAGAAACTGCTGCTAGAGTGATAAAACAAGGTCGGGGTCATGTGACCCAGTGACCCACCCCTGGAAGCCCTGGACACCAACCTCAGGGTTTCAAACCCTTTCATGAGGCAGTCAGCGATGACATCAATCCATAGTACTTCTAGAAGAGAAACCAGAGGGTCTAGCCATAACCCCACCTCAGAATAAGCTAGCTAAACACCCCTCCTGGTCAGAAAAAAAACACCTTCTCCCTAGGGTACCTCTACAGGAACACTCATGCTAGTACCATCATAACACTTCCCAAGGAGACACACTGGGTCTTATATAGTTTTTATCAATTAGTTCCTTCAACTATGATTTCAACTCATTTAATTCTAGTATATTCATCCTATATGGAGCTTTAGAATTCGGTACTGCTCCTGGTATTAACTTGATGGTAAAATCTAGGTCTCTCTTAGGAGGTAATCCTGGAATCTCTTCAGGAAAAACATCTTGGAAATATTTTAGGACAGGTATATCTTCTAGTTTTAGTTTGTCCCCTTTAATAATCAACTCATCATTCACTACATTTACTGCAAATATTGGACATCCTTTTCTAACTGCTCTTTTTACTTGCATAGTTGAAATCTATCTAAGTGATGTCTTTCTTGGAATACCTTTTACTTCTATTGTTTCTCCTTCATCATTTAATCATGTAAAACTATTCTCATAACAATTCAATATGACATGATGGGCTTCTAACCAGTCCATTCCGATTAAGATATCATAAGATCCTAAAGGTAAAACATTCAACTTGGTTTGTGTCTTTAACTGATTCATGGATAAAGCACAACTTTCAATAAAATCAGATACTTTCCTTTTTGTTCCTGTTGTTAGTCTAACTAACTAGGATTTATTGAATTTTTATGTTTTCAAATTAAAACTTTCTACAATATATGGTGATATATAACTCAGGCTAGCACCTGGATCAATCAAAATAGTAACATGGTGGCTTTGTAGCATACCTTCAATCTCTACCATAGATACTTGATGCTCTGCTTTCCTGTTGTCTAGTGTTGCATTAATTCGGGGCATCTCCCTTGTCAAGTCTCCAACGGTAGGTTCAGTCTCTATAGAATGAATATTGTTAGCTGTCTGCTTCCTCTTGGGGCATTATGATGCATAATGAGGACCTTGACACTCCAAACATTTGATAGGTTCCTTTTGGTCATTAGTTCTGGTAGCATTGGGAGTATTTCTAGGAGCTGTAAAATTCTGCTGCTGATTATTTTTGGGATTGTTTCCTTGAAAATTCCGATTCTGAAATTTTTTCTTTTGGAAACTAGAATTTCCACTAAACCTGAAATTTTTATTTTTCACCTCAAAGTTGTTGGTTTTATGATTTTTCCAGTTAGATATCCCTTCTCTTTTCCGATTAGTGTCATAACACCAAGTTGCTTTCCTCATGGCCTCTTCTAAGGTCTTTGGATTGCCATACTCTATTCTATCCTTGATGTTGAAAGGTAGACAACTCAGGTATCTTTGAATCTTCGGTTTTTCTTCCATGAGGTATGCAAATACCTCAGCAAATTCAGAAATTTACTGTTCATCTCTTTCATGTTCATAGTTCCTAGCTTTAAATCATAGAACTCCTTTGATTTTTCTTCATAGTATTGTTCAGATAAGAACTTTTTCTTGAAGTTTCTTTTAAAAGTGCTCCAATTTACATCCTTGTCTTTGATGACCTTCACTCTTTTGATATCCTGCCACCAAATATCTGCCTTCCCAATCAAGTTGTATATTGCCATCTTTGCCTTCAATGATTCTGAATAATCATAAATTTGGAAGTACTTCATCATGACGGACAGCCATGCTTCTGTTGTCTCTCCTTTTTCAGTTTCACCATTGAAGGTTGGGGGTTTGATTTTCTTGAACTCCCAAGAAATCTATTTGTATTGTTCGTGAATTTTTCTTTTGGGTTTGTAATCTCCCTCACTGCTATCACTTGAATAACTACGTTTCCTTTTGCATTTTTCATGGGTAGCTTCTGATGATGTTGAAATGTTGTTTGCTTCATCAGTTTTCATTTTCTTACCCCTATCTCGATGAGGTAAATCTTCAATCTTGGAGGTATTTTCAATTTCTCTATCATGTTCATCAGTTGGGAATTGTTCAAACAATACATGATTAAGTTCCTCTTGTGCCTTCAGAATTTTCTCATTGTCTTGTTTTACAGATTTGATTTCAGCTTTTAACTCTTGAAATGCATGTAACAATTCAGATGAATTGTCATTTAATTCGCCATGGACTTCTTCTTCATAATGTTGTCCTGTGCTATGACTATTGGGTCAAAATCTGTCCTCTATATGTTGAGTTGATCCTTCCATACCTGTAGCTTAAAACAATTTCTGTATAACACAATAGTTTAAAATTTAATTAGTAAGATTTCTATTGTAATAAAATTTTATGTTGCATGTTCTTTGGACCTTTTCAGGCCTAGAGTTCAAATGTGAGCTCTGATACTACATGTAACATCCCGATAATTTCATAAAAATTTAAAATTTTTAAACAACATTACAATTGTGGAAATAATAAATGGTTAACAAGACAACATTGAATAATGAAATCATTAATGCGGAAAAACCAATTAAAAACCGAGTCTCATAATTATAAGCGACACATCACACTTCTTTTAACATGCTTATGACATTAGTTTTGCTTATGTTAATTGTAGATCGAATAACAAATGATTAGGTTTTCTGGACAAGGTATTGACAGTTTATTTCTTTGATGATGATGAAAGGGCTCCTACGGGGTACCCTGAGGCTTACTTAGCTATGTTAGCTAAAGCATTTGTACCTGTCCTTCTTGCGCATATTTGCAGGTAAGAGTAGTACGACAAAAATATGTATTATGAGTATTTATGTTTTTCAATTATTCGTCAAGTTTGGTAAATAAAGTTATAAGTACCACCTTGCTTTAGGTATGGAATTCTGTCCAAAATCTAAATGTGTTAATTTGACCAAAAATATAAGTTGCAGAAGTTGATAATATCTATATCAGTTCATTGGTGATTTTCCTAGGAGAAAATGCCTATGCTTATGAATCTCAGAAATCAATACTAGGTTACGAAGTCTAAAATGCTAATATGATTCTGCCAATACTTTTCCATTTCGTAAAGAATGTTACTACTAGGTGTAATGATTGATGAACATTTCAACTTGATCATTATTTCTAAACTATAGCAACATGATCCAATTAATATTTCAATACATTGATTTTATTAAAATAACTATAGTATCTCTAAATTATCCATTTATAATTGCCATATATGATGATATAGCCTTGTCTATTATGATGTTATTATCATATTTCTATTATGAACATGCTACAATCTATGATAGAACCTTTTTAACTATAGGGTTGAACCCTTCTAATGTAATATTGGTGTATTGTAATATAATAAGAAACTTTATGAGGTTTAATATAAATAACACTACAATGTACCAACGGTACTTTCTAACCTATGTTCTAAGCATCTAATTCTTATATGAATGTGACTCTTACCAATACAAAAGAAATTGATTTATGTAATCATACGTTCGGAAGGTTAAACTATAGAAATGAAACGATCCACAATATGCAACCCTAGCTTTTATTCTATGCCTTGACATTGTATGATATTACCCTATGTAAACAAATTCGTCGTTGGTAAGGATTTGATGGGTATTAAATTTGCTGCTGAAATGAACTGGTAGGTTGACAGTGTCCCATCCAAGTATTAATGGTTCTGACCAAACTCCACAGTGGAATGTGCTATTATCAATCCACGTAATCCACCCATGTGAAACCTGGTTGATAATACAACTATGAATCCGATCTGTGCATGGTTAACATATCGATTCTCCTCCGAGATGTATACGGTGTTGTCCCTTGGTATGCAATGTTGGCATCGTCGTGGTTGTTACAATTATTGAGGTATAGATGTGATGGTTTCCCGACTTTCAACGTATCTAGTTGGCACCTTCTCGCTCGTCGATCTCACAAGATCTTGATCATTGAAAGAGAAACCCTAAACCTCATCGTAAGTATTGATGGAGAGCCTCCTGGTCTTCATTTTCATGTTAGAGTTGGATTTGTGAGGATGACAGGTTGCTAACATGTAGGGTTTGAAAGAGTATTTTTCAGAAGGTTTCGATCCCGAGACTTGTGGGAAGAACCTGCTCGTTCAAGGTGTCATGAATACTGGAGAGCTGAGCCACTAGTGGTCCAGAGTGATTTTCAGGAACTGATTTTCCTTCCTTCGTACAATTTTCACAAGGTGATACTATCGTCGAAAGTTACAGGCATCTTTCTCTTGTAGTTATAATGCTGGTAATGTTTCGACACTATAGTCTTAACGTATTAATGTTTAAAGTCTTTACTGAGATTTTTAACCTCGTTTAACGTCTTCAATACTGTGTGATAGGTATAAAAATGTCGATGAAGTTGCAGGGTTGTGGGCCTAGAGGAGAAGGAGTTGCTCAGCCATTGGGTAAGCCTCAGAGGTTCACTTCCTCGTAGGTACCCTGGGCACGATGTGGCAGAAGTTATTTTGTTTAGAATGAGTCTATTACTTTTAGAGTTTTCGCAAGGTTTCCTTGGCTGCGGTGATGATTGTTTTTAAATGATAAGAGCTTTGCTCGACAGGGGTTAGATCTTTACCCTGTTAACCTTATGGCATTTTTAGTAAGGTGTTTTCAAATGTACGAGGGTTGAAATTCTAATTTTTGGAAACAATTGATAAAAGAATTCATAAGTTGTTTTAGTTTTCGAGTTCGTTTTTATCTTAATTGTAATCTTGTCTATAATGACACCATAAATATAAAAATGGCTGAAAGTCGAGGATTAAAATGCTTGGTTTACAAAATTGTTGGAATATGGTTCCTGAACTTCGTTATTGTTTTTAAATTAGTCATTTGGTAAAGTTTGGTCTTCATCAGTTTTTAAATAGCAATGCCATAAGGTTCGATTTCATTTCAATGAGTGAAACCCAACCCTGTAGGTGTAGTTTGCAATCTTGCTTGTACTGAGCTTTTGAACCTAAAACTGGGCCTTAACCTGTGTATGAAATGGTTTCGACACTATGTATGTTTCTAGTTAGGGTTGTCAGCTATTGTTAGACACTGATACGAAAATCATACTGTCTGCTAAATGATAATTAGTGTCCTATTGGTAAACTGAACATGTATGAAAGGTGGTATGTTATATATAATGTTGGTTATGGTTTGGACAAACATGTCTGTTATAACCTCAGAAATAAATGTCTAATATTTTCCATGAATGGCTTGATGAGAAGTTTATGAATTGTGTATTAAATAAACATTTAGAATCAAGGGTCTGTGATAACATAGGGTTTTGATCCTAATGTGCAGGTATTTGTATTTAGTAATTGAAATCAAATGTGATAGTTAGTGAAGAAATAATATGTGATTAGTTATAACAATTCTGTACAGAGAATAGTTTTACAGTTGCTATATTTCTTAGAATATAAATGCTTGAAAACATGGAATTTATAATATTGAAATGCATATGATTACTATCTGAAATAGATGGAGTTAAATGGGAAAATAGAGATCTATGCAGAAATAAAATGTGTTTTTCTTTTGTATAAGAAATAGATGAATGTTATGCATCTGTTTATACTTATACTGTACTATTTCTTGCATTTTAAAACATATGATTGAAATGACAGAATTTAACAAGAACACTACTGTATTCATCTTTTCATTCAAATAACATTCTGCCTATCACTCATCTCTATTAATTTTGCTTTTCTGTACTAGAGTACTATACAGATAACAATATGGGAAAAATACATAAATACTTTAATCATTCATTAAAATTACTTAGTCATTCTTAAAACAAACCATCTTTAAATCAGAAAATAGAATAGTTTCTTCTGTATAACTGTAATTAATCATTCTACCATGAAGAAAACATTTAACTGTAAACAAAAGTAAGAACAGTAGAACCTGGTTGACTATAGGAGAAACAAACAGCCCAAGGAACTTGTTCCACCCAACCAAGTTACTTTCCTTAGGACCCCCGAGCCTATTCACTGAACCATTAGGAGGAAGATTCTATAGAAGCCTTAGTACATCAACTTGCAGTAGAATGTAGATTATCCAGTCATAAAGTCTCAGCAGTCAAAGAGACCTGCACCAACACCTCTGGATTTCCTTCTCGTTATAACTAGCAGACTCACAATTGCACTCTCACATAGCCTCCCTATTCGAATCTCTCAGTGATCACCTAATGCACTTGAGGAATATTTTTGTGAAAAATATTGTAGGAGCTTCCTGCTCAATTCAAATTGCCTTATCTAGGATGCCTAGGCCTTTTAGTGGTTAATTGGTCATTAATGAGATGATTGCTCTCTTCCACCCACCTGGGGGATAATGCCACAAATTTAGGGGTAGTTGTCCCATAACCAACAACTAGTGGTGGAGTTCAAATGCTGCCAGCTGTCCCATGCCTTCTAACAGCTTCCATTCCTCCTAGTGGGTCAGTGAACACTCATTTAACAGTTCCCTTAGGTGCTTGTCTCCTATTTTAATTTATTAAATAATAATAATCAGTAATTATAATCATCATTGACCAAACTTGGTCATAATTACAAAACTTTGTAATTATAATTTAACATAAAGTATTTTGCAAAATAAAATAATATTCTCAAAATTTGGGTAGGTGACAATTGATATCACTTTGTTAAGCCCTAAATATTGGCACATTACTGCCTATTAGTGGCACATTACCCCATTTATTATGGTGCATGACATATTATTGATGTTGTTAAGTTTAAACCAAATAGACTAGCAGGATCACTGAAAGAAGCATAATCACAAGATAGACACAATATTTACCCTGGGAAACCCTCATGGGGTAGAAAACCCAGCAAAGCTTTCCTCAATAAGATGATTAACCAAAATACAAGATGTGCTCCCTCCTTCTAATCCTCCTTAGCATATCTCCCAGACAAGTGCGCCACTTTCCACAAGTGAGTGAGTGATCTAATGAGGAGTTCACCTCCTCTATTTATACACACTCATGACCACCAAAAAATACCTAATGGGGCCGACCTCTCCTAGAGAAGTCTAATAACCCCTAAAACCCAAATTTAGGGCCGACCCCCACATGGTGGGTCTAACAACCCTAGTTACCACAATTCTTCGAAGGAATAAACATCGAAGGGATGGAACATCTCCGGAATAAATAATGTACAAATATAATATTCTTAGAAGTTACAATATTCAACACTCCCCCTTAACAAGAAGGATATTATAACAACATCTGCAGGAGCAAGGAGTCATTTACTACATCATCTATATATCATCGGAAGCTTTCTTCAATTCATCATCATCAGTAACTTGACTAGTTACTGGAACATCAGCATCATCAGAGTTGATAGTACTCAATCATCAGCATCGTCATAATACGCGATCAACAACATCGCTATCACATGATCATCAGCATCGTCATCATCACCGTACGATCATCAGCATCATCATTGCACGATCATCAGCATCGTCATCGTCATCGTATGATCATCAGCATCATCATCACACGATCATCAGCATCGTCATCATCATCGTACGATCATCAGCATCATCATCGCACGATCATCAGCATCGTCATCGTCATCGTACGATCATCAGCATCGTCATCGCACGATCATCAGCAGTTCTCTATGTCCATTCATGTACCTTTTGAACCGAAGTCCAGGGACGATCCAGTCCTATCATGTTCTCGGAGACCACATGTCTACGGCTCAGTTTACAGGACCAAAGTCCAAGGATGATCCAATCCTTACCGTACATTTAGGACAGCGTCCAAGGATGACTTAATCCTCAACCGTTCATTTAGGACCACGTCCAAGGATGACTTAATCCTCCACCGTATATTTAGGACCACGTCCAAGGATGACTTAATCCTCTACCGTACATTTAGGACCACGTCCAAGGATGACTTAATCCTCTACCGTACATTTAGGACCACGTCCAAGGATGACTTAATCCTCTACTGTACATTTAGGACCACGTCCAAGGATGACTTAATCCTCTACCGTACATTTAGGACCATGTCCAAGGATGACTTAATCCTTCAACCGTGCATTTAGGACCTACGTCCAAGGATGACTTAATCCTTCAACCGTGCATTTAGGACCTACGTCCAAGGATGACTTAATCCTTCAACCGTGCATTTAGGACCTACGTCCAAGGATGACTTAATCCTCCACCGTGCATTTAGGACCTACGTCCAAGGATGACTTAATCCTCCATCGTCCATCTAGGACTTCATTCTCGAAGACTTACGTCTACGGCTCTTCTTTCAGACTGAAGTCCAGGAATGATCCAATCCCTTCACATGTTCATCAAGAACTTCATTTTCGAAGACATATGTCTACGGCTCTTCTTTTGGACTGAAGTCCAGGAATGATCCAATCCCTTCACATGTTCACCAAGAACTTCATTTTCGAAGACATACGTTTACGGCTCTTCTTTCGGACTAAAGTCCAGGAATGATCCAATCCCTTCACATGTTCACCAAGAACTTCATTTTCGAAGACATACGTCTACGGCTCTTCTTTCGGACTGAAGTCCAAGAATGATCCAATCCCTTCACATGTTGTATATCAAAAACATGTATCCTCATTATCAAAACATGTATAACCATGACATGTATCATCATCATCAAAACATGTATAACCACAACATGTATCATCATCAACAAAACATGTATAACCATAACATGTATCATCATCATCAAAACATGTATAACCATAACATGTATCATCATCATCAAAACATGTATAACCACAACATGTATCATCATCATCAAAACATGTATAACCATAACATGTATCATCATCATCAAAACATGTATAACAATAACATGTATCATCATCCACAAAACATGTATAACCACAACATGTATCATCATCGACAAAACATGTATAACCACAACATGTATCATCATCAACAAAACATGTATATCCAGAACATGTATCATCATCATCCAAACATGTATACATCTATCATCAAAACTAACATCAAAAGCATGTATACATCTATCATCAAAATCATCAAAAGTATGTATACCTCTATCATCAAAACTAACATCAAAAGCATGTATACATCTATCATCAAAACTAACATCAAAAGAAAGAATATAAGAGTCCTAAATCTAAATAATTCTAGGTAACTAAGTGCAGTAAATAGGTAATCTCATCATTGATGAGATAGACTTGATGTCGGATACTGTGCTACTCCCCCTTTCGAGGAAGGTCCTTCTGAACTACACCAAGCTTGTCTCGGAAGTGTTCAAACTTTACTCGAGATAGAGGTTTTGTCAGGATATCAGCAATTTGATCCTCCGTGCTTATATACTCAAGCTTGATAGCTCCTCTCTGCACCATATCTCGTATGTAAAAGTAACGGATCTCGATGTGTTCTGACTTATCGTGAAATACAGGATTTTCAGTCATCTTGATGTAGCTTTGATTATCACACATGATCACAGTGGGATCCATTTCTAAGTCGAACACTCCAGATAAAAGTTTCCGAAGCCATACTGCTTCACAGCTGGCAGAGCAGGCAGCTATATATTTTGCTTCAGCAGTACTGAGGGCCACACTCGATTGTTTCTTGCTGAACCATGAGATCATGGCAGATCCAAGACCATAACATCCGCCTGAAGTACTTTTTCTATCTGAGACATTACCTGCCCAATCAGAATCTGAGTAACCATGTAGTTTGAGTTCATGACCTCCAAGATAAAATAGGCCAAAATCTAATGTACCTTTTAGGTACCTCATTATATGCTTTGTAGCTATTAGGTGAACCTTTCTGGGTTCTACTAGAAATTGACTTAGGGTATTTACAGCAAAGCATATATCAGGCCTAGTATTGGTTAAGTACATTAATGATCCAATGATCTGTCTATATAGAGTTATGTCCACTAATTCTGATGAATCATTAACTAATAACTTTAAGTTGGAGTCCATGGGAGTGGCCTTGGATTTACACTCCAACATATCAAATCTTTTGAGAATCTCCACAGTATACTTACCTTGATTTAGAAAGATTCCTTTTGGTTCTTGCCATACTTCTAAGCCTAAGAAGTAATGCATTAATTCGAGATCTTTCATCTCGAATTCTGAAGAAAGCTTCTTCTTGCTTTCAATAATTTGTTTCTCATTTCCAGTTAGAAATAGATCATCTACGTATAACAGCAATATAACTGGTTCATCATCCATCACTTTGAGATAAAGATTTGGGTCAGCTTTACTTTTGGTAAAGCCCATGCTAGTTAGGAAATTGTCAATCCTTCGTACCAAGCTCTGGGAGCTTGTTTCAACCCATATAATCCCTTCTTCAATTTGCATACATGAGTTCTTCCATCATTAACCTCAAACCCTTGAGGTTTCTCTATGTATACTTCTTCTTCAATTACACCATTCAGAAAAGCTGTCTTAACATCCATTTGGTGTAATTTCCACTTCATCATGGATGCAAGTGCCATGATAGTTCTGATTGAAGTATACCTAGCAACTGGTGAAAATGTTTCTTCATAGTCAATTCCCTCTTTCTGAGAGAATCCTCTGGCTACAAATCTTGCTTTATATTTTTCGATGCTTCCATCCGCGGCATGTTTTATTTTGAAAATCCATTTGGAAGAAACCACACTCTTATCTTTTGGTTTGGGAACTATATCCCAAACATCATTTTTCATTATTGACTGATATTCTTCTGTCATTGCTTCTACCCATTCTTTCTTCTGAGCTGCCTCTTCATAGCTAGTGGGTAGTTGATCCACAAGATCACACATCAAGGCCATATAGTTGGACACTAGCTTTGGTTTCTTTCTTTCTCTAGTGGAGCCTTCAGGAGCTCCATATCTTTCAGCCCCTTGAATAATATCTCTAGCCCATGCTGGCCTTCTTTTCTTGGATAAGTCTGTAATAGGAGGCTCTTGTGGTTCCAACATGTCATGATCCTCTGGAGAATCATCTTCAGGCATGGGAATAGCCTCTGTGATTCTGGGAGAAGTATATTCTTCATAGATTTCATCAAGTTGGCACTTCTTGGATTTCTTGAGAGCTGCTTCTTCATCAAATGTTACATCTCTACTTATTTCTATGTGATGAAAGCCTGGAATGTAAATTCTGCAGGCTTTGGATGATTCACAATAGCCAACAAATATTCCCTTCTTACCAGAAGGGTCCAACTTGGTTCTCTTTTCTTTTGGAATGTGGATGTACACAGGACACCCAAATATTTTAAGATGAATTACCTCCGGCTTCTTACCTGTAAACACTTCTTCTGGAGTTTTGAACTCAAGAGCACTATGAGATAATCTATTTTGCACATATACTGCTGTCTTGGCTGCCTCAGCCCATAGATACATGGGAAGATCTTGATCATGTATCATGGTCTTCACAGCTTCCATGATTGTTCTATTTTTCCTTTCAGCCACCCCATTTTGTTGGGGATTATAAGGAGTAGTTAGTTCCCTTTTGATTCCAGCTTCTTTGCAAAAGTCCTCAAATTCCTTTGAGGTAAATTCTCCGCCATTATCTGTTCTGAGAATCTTGATTCTCTTTTCTGATAGATTTTCTATTAGAGCCTTGAACTCTTTAAATTTTCCAAAGACTTCATTCTTACCTTTCAGGAAGTATATCCAATTTTTCCTTGAATAATCATCCATGAATGAAAGAGAGTATTCAAACCCACTTAGAGAAGTGGTGGGCATTGGTCCACATACATCCGAGTGTATTAGTTCTAAAATGTTCTTAGTCTTTGTTTCACTCTTTGGAAAGGGGTTCTTGATATTTTTCCCTTTCTTACACCCTTTACATGAGCCATCATGATCAGCTTTCAAATCTGGTAATCCTATGACTACCTTGCTTACATAGGGTAAGGCTTTAAATTTGATGTGAGCTAATCTTCTATGCCATAGCTCACTGGGACTAGAGATCTCATGTGCAAGGGAAGCTTCTGGATGACCCTTGAGTTTATAGAGACCTCCTTCTTCTTCACCAATAACAACTGCATCTTTAATTGTCTTTCCTTTGGACCACATGAGTACTTGTCCATCTATGAAGGCTACTCTAAAGCCTTTCTTATCTAGTGCTGAAATAGAGAGAAGGTTTTTCTTTAATCCTGGTACATATAAGATGTCTTTCATCTTCAAGGGTGTTCCAGAATCTAGCTTATAGCTAGCTTCACCAATTCCTTTGATGGGATATTGGTAGTCATCTCCTAGAGATACTTTCTGTGAAGAAGTCTTTTCTTCAAGATTTGAGAATGTCTTCCTTTGACCTGTCATGTGCTTGGAAGCACCACTGTCAATGAGCCATGTATCTTCTCCAGGAGATACAGATCCAGAGAGTCCAGAGAATAGAACATATTCTTCTGGATCTTCTTTCTTCACCTTACTTCTTTTCCTTTTAGACTTTACCTCTACCTCTTCTTCTTCTTCATCTTCTTCCTCTTCTTCTTCTTCACTATCATTTTCTGCCATATGTGCATGATGTCTTTTGTGGAAAGACTTCTTCTTTTGAGAAGCACAGAATCTGGAGATGTGTCCTAATTTATGACAATTGTAGCATTCTATTGTGGAAAGATCTCTTGCTGAATTGGGTCCTCTTCTCTTGTTAGATCTAGAGAAGTGTTGAGATCCTTTGTGGTCAACTCTCTTGAGATGACTCATTCTTCTTCTTTTGGTATGAGTGGCCAAAGCTTGGTCATCCTCTTTGAGAAGAGCTTCTCTGTTTGCAACCCTAGCTTCTTCTTGAACAAAATCCTCCCATACTATGTCAAACTTCATGCTTTCTTTCCTGGCACACATGGTTTGTATAAATGACTCCCAAGATCTAGTGAGACCATTGAGAGCAGTCATCACAAGTTCATCCTCATCAAGGGTATCACCAATTGCATCTAGTTCTTCCTTGATTTGTGAAACCCTTGAGAAGTAGTCTTGAATGGATTCTCCTTTGTGAATCTTGGTACTCTTCGATTGAGTCCTCAGGTTCATCTTTCTATTAATGTTCTTTCCTTCATACATTCTTCCTAGGGCATCATACATTTCCTTTGGAGTCTTCTTGGAGGCCACTTGGGGAATCAAGTGGTCTTTAATGGAATCAGCTATGATTCTCTTTGCCCTAATCAAATCCTTCCTGTGTTTTTCTTTGGCTTTATCTCCTTCTGGTTCTGCAACTTCTTCCTTGATATAGTGAGGAAGATCATTCTCCTCAAGAATGAGACCAATTCTATATTTCCATGCCCGGAAATTTTCTATACCTTATAGCTTGTCTTCAAGCTTAGTGTTTGGACCTATCTTCTCTTGGGGGAGTCCAAGAGACAGAGTAGACTTACCTGAAAAGTTACTTTTCACTTTTCCGGAATCTGGAACCGAAATTTATCGCACTTTTGGTAGAATTAGGGTTTGACTTTCCCGGAGTTCTACTCAACCAAAAAGTTCGATATATAGCTCAAAAGAATGCTCTTGAGAAGGGCTATCCAGCCATGTAATCAGAATTCAAAAATTCCAACTTTTTTCTGAAACCAAAATCTGACGTATCACACTTTTGGTAGAATTAGGGTTTGTATTTCCCGGAGTTCTACCCAACCAAAAAGTTCGATCTAGGGCTTAAAAGAAAGGTATTGAAGAGGGCTATCCAGCCATGCAACCAAAATTTAAAAATACCAACTTTGGGCTGAAACCCTAACTTCACTTGGAGAGAGAGAGAGAGGTATTCTTACCTTGTGAAAGATGTCCTATTCAGTATGGCTCTAATACCATGTTAAGTTTAAACCAAATAGACTAGCAGGATCACTGAAAGAAGCATAATCACAAGATAGACACAATATTTACCCTGGGAAACCCTCATGGGGTAGAAAACCCAGCAAAGCTTTCCTCAATAAGATGATTAACCAAAATACAAGATGTGCTCCCTCCTTCTAATCCTCCTTAGCAGATCTCCCATACAAGTGCGCCACTTTCCACAAGTGAGTGAGTGATCTAATGAGGAGTTCACCTCCTCTATTTATACACACTCCTGACCACCAAAAAATACCTAATGGGGCCGACCTCTCCTGGAGAAGTCTAATAACCCCTAAAACCCAACTTTAGGGCCGACCCCCACATGGTGGGTCTAACAACCCTAGTTACCACAATTCTTCGGAGGAATAAACATCTCCGGATACATGATAAAATCACATCGGAGGGATGGAACATCTTCGGAATAAATAATGTACAAATATAATATTCTTAGAAGTTACAATATTCAACAGATGTCGGCTTGGGTTTATTAGTTTTTATTGTACCCCTTTGTCTCCTATATAATGGAAGGAGACCTTTTCATTTCCATCATCATTGTATCTTGTATTGTCTTATGTACTTAGTACATTGTGTAAGGAGGTTCTTCCCTCGAAGAGGATTTTTATTCATTTCAGTTATTCATTATTAATGCATGGATTGTTTTATTTTGGTCAATTTCTTCCATTTTTATGCTATATCTAGGACTTGTTTGCATAGCATGTGGTATCAGAGCTCTTTCCTCGGGACTGGTTTCATCAAAACGAGTCATCTTGGAATTTTCGATCTATTCTTTTTTACAAGGATTCAAAAAATGATATTAAAAACCCATCCCCAAAACTGGCCGAACTATCTGTGGTACATCTTTCAGATTCTGAGACGATACATTTCAGAGATATTGCCCTTTTAATTTAGGGTTTTTTACTTGTCCAAAAACTAGTCTTAAAAATTTATTCTTGGGAAAAAGGTCATATCTGTGGCATGAAAGATACAAATTGAGTGAGACATGTTGCATCCTAAATAATACAGAATAAGGTGTCTATGGTAGGGTTTTCATCCCCATATATCAAATATTGGACACGATCAAGACTATACAAGTTTTCTCTTCTGGAAATACCAAAAATAAGAATTGTTGGGAGATTTGAAATAAATTATTATTGGTATATAATAACTAGGCCATACCCGTAGCATTGGAAAAATGTCACATCAGGATACACCAGGCTGAAGTTTCAGACCCATAGGACTTGAAATTTTAAATTTACATTAGTTTCAAGTCCTCCCTAAAATAGTCTTCCAATAAGGGTTTGAAAAAATTATGCCATTTTAAATTTGAATAACTTTGAGTAGAAGGATCTAATTCTGGTGAAACACAAGGTGTGATATCTATTTGTATTGTTCATAATGCCACCAAAAGGAAGTGTAAAAAATCACACTACACTCAAACCACCCGAGGAGTCTTCCTTAATGTACGATGAAAGGGAAGACCTATCTTTTTGAGTGTCCTAGTTGGAAGAGATGATTACATGATCTATGGAAGAAGTTGATTTAGTTAATTTAGAGGGGAATTTGATGAAACATATGGATAATAATATTTAAGAAAATATGAAAGGCCTGATGGAACAAATGGAAAATATTGCTAATCTAGTACAAAATTCAAAGGATAATCCTTCTCTAGGTGATGATGTGTTCCACGATACTTAGGAGGATAGAGATAAGGCCCATGTTGAAAAACATTACATGAATAAGAATATTCCAAGAGGAAATGATTCTGATAATGGAAATAATCAAGGATGGTCACTAAGGGGTACCCAACTTCCCAATATTGACATGATAAATTTTGACGGCAATGATCCAATAACATGGGTATTCCAAATGGAGCAATTCTTTGATCTACACCATGTTCCACCTTTGAAGAAGGTAACTATTGCATCCTTATATTTAGAGCCTAATCAATTTGTATGGTACCAATGGATTTGTGACCATAAAAAGGACTCTAATATCTCTTGGTCTATTTTCACAGAAGAATTTATTACACATTATGGAGATATAAATAGCAACACCTTCTTCAGCCAATTTGTAAATGTAAAGAAAAAAGGCCGAGTTAGTGAGCACATCAAGGAGTTTCAAAAGCTAAGTCTCAGAGTGAACAATATTTCATAAGATAATTTGTTGGATATCTTTATTGGAAATTTGAAGGATCACATCCAACATGAGGTTCTCCTTTGGGAACCTAATTCCTTGAAGCATGCATTTAGAGTGGCAAGAAAATTTGAAAACAAAATTAGGGCAACAAGGAATTCTACCACTTACAACTATAAATAAGGAAGTGTGATCTCTAGTCATCCACAACCTACAAGGTTGACACCACAACAACTAGAGGAAAAAAGAGCAAAAGGGATTTGCTACAGTTGTGATAGCAAATACAGTAAGGGCCATAAGTGCACTGAGAAGAAATTATTATACATAGATTATGAAGCAGATGAAGAAAATAAACAAGTAGCAACAAAATAATAGGAACCATCTCAAGATGAATAAATAGAAGATACTAATTCCGAAGAGATTAATCCCACCATATCTTTTCATGCATTGGTTTGAATTAGCACTCAAACTCTCAAGATCGAAGGATATATTAAAAAGAAAAAGGTAACAATGTTGATTGATTTTGGTAGTACTCATAATTTCATTCACTATAAATTAGCCAAGGTTCTCAATTGATTTGTATATCGAACACCATAGTTTCAAGTAATTATTTCAGATGGAGGAACTATCAACTGGTCAGGAAAGTGCCATAATATCAATCTCACTATGGGGGAATATGTAATGAATAGTCCAATGATTGATATACAAATGGGGGGTGTTGATATTGTCTTAGGAGTATAATGGCTACAATCATTAGGAACATTGGATTTTATTTTTCAGAAATGTTTCATGATTTTTTTATGGGAAGGAAAGGAATATGAGTTAAACGGTATCACATGGAAACCAAGTAAAATGATAAGCTCTAATGGCATGAAAAAAATGATAAAAAGGGGACATCAAGGTGTCATTGCAAAATTATTCTCATTAGGTGTCCAAACATCTAAGTCTCATATTTCCCCATATCTCCAAAAGGTGATTGATAATCATTCCAAGGTATTTGAAGATATTCCAAAAGGTCTTCCACCTATTCAATATTTTGATCATGCTATTCACTTAATTCAAGGAAGTGTTCCTACTAACATCATAACTTACAAATACCCCTATGGACAGAAGATTGAAATTGAGTGTATGGTTGACGGAATGTTAAAGGACAACATAATTAGGCCTATCCAAAGTTCTTACTTTGCACCAGTGGTAATGGTACACAAGCCATATGAATCATAGCATACGTGTACATATTATAGACAACTCAACAAGATCACCATTAAAGATAAATTTCCCATTCCTGTCATTGATGAATTGTTAGATGAATTACATGGAGTAGTTTTCCTCACAAATTTGGATCTTTGTTCCAGATATCATCATATTAGAATAAAGGAGGAAGACATTCCAAACACAAAATTCAGAACTCATGAAGGTCATTATGATTTTTTTGGCCTTCTACATTTCAAGGTTTGATGAATTCCATTTTCAAGCCTTTCCTTAGAAAATTTTTGCTTGTATTCTTTGATGATATACTAATCTATAGATTCAAAGTCTTGGGAAGAACATGTTCAACATGTTGACAGGGTACTACAACTACTATAAAAGAAACAACTATATGCAAAACCTTTCAAATGTTTCTTTGGGGTAAAGGAGGTAGAATATTGGGTCATATTGTATCTTAGGAAGGTTTCAAGGAAAACCCCAACAAAATTAAATCCATGATGGAATGGCCAATTCCCAAAAACCTGACGAATATTCAAGGATTATTAGGTTTGACAGCGTACTACCACAAGTTTGTTCAGAACTCAGATGGAAGAATAACGACACGTCTAACAACATTTTTGAAGAAAGATGCATTTTCTTGGACTCTAGAGGAAACTCAAGATTTTGAACAGCTTAAGTAGGCAATGTAGAAAGCTTTTGTTTTGGCCACACCAAACTTCACAAAAATATTTATTGTGGAATTTGATGCTTCAAAAAATGGGATTGGTGCTATCCTAATGCAAGAAGGACACTCGCTTGCTTTCACAAGTCATCCAATTAAGGGAAAGCACTTATAGAATCCGATTTATGAGAAGGAAATGTTGGCAATTCTACATGCTCTTAATAAATGAAATCCTTACCTAATAGGTAGACACTTCAAGGTCAAAACAAATCATGATAGTACTAAATACTTCTTTGAATGGAGATTAGCTTCGGAAGAGAAACAAAAATGGGTAACCAAGATGTTGGGATATGAATTTGAAATCATCTATTGAAAAGGGAAACATAATGTGGTGGTTGGTGCGCTTTCCTGAAAAAATGAAGATGTCAGGGCATTACTTTGTGCAATTTCCATTCTAAAACCCAACTGGGTAGTAGCATCAAGGGAAGAATGGAAAAATGATCCATCCATGTGGACACTCATTTAAAAGCTACATGATGATCCCGGTGTATTAGATACTATTGTGTGGAAAAATGATTCATTATGGTATAAGGATCACTAATATTTATGCAAAGACTCCCAAATCAAACAAAAGGTCCTCTCGGAATTACACACCTCTCCTATAGGTGGGCAGTCTTGATTCCTAAAAAATTACCATGGGGTCAAGAAGGAATTTTTTTGGGAAGTTCTTAAATCTAATTTTCAAAGGTTCATGGATGAATGCTTGGTTTTCCAATAGAATAAGGTGGAAATGGTTAAGACCCCAAGAATTCTACAACCATTAGGCATACCTTGCCAATGCTAGGAAGAGGTATCAATGGATTTTATCACAGGTATACCCAAGTCAAAAGGAAATAATCTTATTATGGTGGTTGTTGGTAGACTCATGAAGTATGCACATTTTTGTGCACTCTCTCACCCTTTTAATCCAAGTATAGTAGCCACATATTTTATGGACATAGTTTAGAAGTTACATGGAAATCCGAAGATTATTCTAAGCAATAGAGGTCCAATTTTCACTGGAAAATTTTGGATTGAATTATTTTCTTTTTTGGGTACCCAATTGGCTCATAGTTCCTCTTATCATCCTCAATGTGATGACTGAGATAGTGAAAAAATGTTTGCAAGGATATCTTTGATTCTTTGCATCTGATAAACAAACACAATGGGTGAAATGGTTCTCTTTGGTATAATGGTGGTACAATACTTCCTTCCATACATCATAAAAAAAAGTATCCATTTATGGAGCTTTATGAGTACCAGCCTCCATCTATCACGTCTCCCTTAAAGGGAAAATCTAAATTTAAAGCCTTGGAATATCACATAGAGCACCAGCAAGAAGTTCTCCAGATACTTAAGGACAACCAAGCTATGCCACAAAAAAGGATGAAACAACAAGCTGATCAACATCGGAGTGAGGATTTTCGAAGGTGGGGATTGGGTATTTCTAAGGCTACAACCTTACAAGCAGATTTCCCTCAAGCAACTAAATAAGGACAATAAATTAGCACCCAAGTAGTATGGTCCTTATAAAGTGTTGCAAAATATTGGTAGTATGGCTTACAAATTTGAGCTACCTTCATCTTCAAGAGTGCATCCAGTTTTCCATGTTTCTTGATTAAAGAAAGCAATAGGATACAAGATCCAAATTAAAACAATATAATTTTCTAAGCTTGATGAAGAAGGAAGATTCATATTGTAACCTGAACAAATCATTGAAACAAGTACCAAACAACTACAAAATCGGGCTATTACTGAGTACCTCATCAAATGGAAGAACTTGCCAATGGAAGATTCGAGATGGGAAGATGAGTCCTTTATATATAACCATACACAATTAATCAAGTGTTGAGGACAAAACTTGTGTAAATGGGAGGGGCATGTTAAGCCCTAAATATTGGCACATTACCCCCTATGTTGTTGCACATTACCCCCTTTATTATGGTGCATTACATATTATTGATGTCAGCTTGGGTCTATTAGTGGGTCTATTAGTTGTTATTGTACCCCTTTGTCTCCTATATATAGAAAGGAGACCTTTTCATTTTAGTCATCATTGTATTTTGTCTTGTCTTATGTACTTATTACATTGTGTAAGGAGGTTCCTCTCTCGAAGAGGATTGTTATTCATCACAGTTCTTCATTATTAAGGCATGGATTACTTTCCTCTAGTCTATTTCTGCTATTTTTATGCTATATATGGGACTTGGTTGCATAAAACACTTGTTTCAACGGACACTTCCAACAATAGATCAGTCTCAGTAAAGCAAAACATGTATCTAATTCCATTTGTGAACAACTTGGCTGGGTTATGGACTAGAGGAAAATTTTGTTGGAGGAAAGGAAGGCTTGTCATGGGAAGGATCTATTGTCTTTCCTACTCTCTAATGTTGACGAGCAAGTTGGTTCTCACATATGACGAGATTAATTACACCATCCTTCTGTTGTTATATGTATGTCATGACACCAACATCTCTACACTGACGGTGCTGGTAAATGTTTTGGTAGAGGACCCTCACTACTACCAACAACTACTCTAAGGTACATCCAAATAGAATTGATGTTTCTGGATGTTCAGATATGTAGTTTTTAAATATCATTAATTTTTTTTGTCTAATATTTGCAAAGAAACTAAAGATCATAGGTTTTCAGGAAGCATGGAGACTTCTCGAGTGGGAGGACTTTCAAAGGATGAACTTGAAGTATTCATGGAGAGATTCCCAAGATATTTTGGAGGCAACCCTGTAGTTTTTTCTACACACTCATGGAAACCTCCCACTATGAGGAAGATTATGAAAAGGCAAGGCATTAGAGGCTAGCTTCCTGGCTTCATACACACGACACTGTGGACAAACTCTCACCTCATTATGTTAAATGGACAAATGATTATGGTATGTTGATTTTCTTAATAATTTTTATATAAGCAGTAACTATAAAATTTTCTCTCTACTCTTTTGAAGGTAACTTTGATATTAGTTTAAATTAATTAGCCCTTGATATTTAGTTAACCCAATTTATCCATTATACATTTAAAAAATTTATCCAAAAATTATGTTTCTTAGAGACCATAGATTTCATGTTAGTTTAGGTTCTCTTTGATAGTTAAGGCGATCAATTTTACTTCTAGATCAAGGCTTCGTTTTCTGGAAGTTGACTGGTATTTAAATAATCAGTGAATGTTATTTGTTAATTTTATCAATGAATGTTATTTGTTAAGTTATTTTGGGGCTTGTTAACACCTAGTTGTAATATGTGAGTACTTTGAAGGGCATGGGAAGCTTAAACATATCCTTCTTATAGGAACACTATGCAAGTTATAAACACTTCATACATAATTATTATGCAATAGATAATTAGAGAGTTATAGACTTAGTTTTTTTTGTTGGGGGGGGGAGTTATAAACAATTTAGACATAACGATTTTGTAATGGATAGATTGTAATTTTCTTAATTAATAACATTCCAATTTTTTCCTGTGTATAAAATTAACAACATTACTATGTAATTTTATTAATTAAAAACATTCCAGTCACGAAAATATTGGAAGTATCCTTTCTTGAAGATGTTTCTTCCAACCTTCAGTATCTCAAGATCGTGTGGTGTAATAATCTGGTGGACATTGGAACATTGCCAGTAACACTAAATCTATGGATTTGAGATTTTGTCATGCATTGAGGAAACTAGAAGGGATTTTTAATCTTCTACAAATTTATGAAAGGTTGGTTGTGTGTCTTATAGACCTATTCGACGTACCAGGTCTTTCAAGCCTGAATTATGAATAGTTGCATCCATACTAGATGAGGATAAATTTCTTTTAGTCAAACATGAATAAAATTATTGCAAGTTTTTTTACAGTAGAAACCATGTATTTTAGGTTAATTTAAATTCTTCTAATAGTAAAATATAATAAATTAGATTATATTCAAATTATAATATGTTAAGAGTTGCAATATCAATGGTCCTAAGTTGGTTATTTGGTTGAGTCAATGGTCCTAAGTTAGTTGAGTTAGTTGTTGACTAGGTCATTAGTAGACCCATGATATACACTGGACCATAGTATTAGCCAGTGGTTTTGGTGTTATGTGAAACTATATATGTCTGTTTAATAATGAGAAGGCAATCGATATGCCCTTTGTGTTTCTGCTCTATTCTGTGTCTCTGTAAACTTTATCATGGTATCAGAGCTAACGGCCTGATCCTTCGATCTTGTTCTTTGGGTGAGCCTTTTTAGAAGTTAGAGAGCATAAACAAACGGCTGGAAGTTGAAGCACGGGACAGAGACAAAACACTCAGGCCACAACAATTTAAAAATAAATAAATAAATAAATAAAAATAAAAATAAATTCGGCAATTTTTTTTTCGGCGAAGGGTATCTCAAAAAAATCCCTAAAAAGAGGCTGTCACACCCGGCCTGAAGGAAAACTACGACATCTCACCTTGCCTAAACGAAAAATATGACGGTGTCGCACCTTGCTTGAAGAGAGACCGCAACAGTGTCTCACCCTTCCTGAAGACAAACTGCGACACTGTCTCACCTTGCTAGAAGGAAAAGTGCTACGATCTGCCTTTACTTAGATAATTTTTGTCCGACACACCCTTTCAGCACCCTGTCTCAGTTAGAAGCTTACGACGGTTAGTTTAATCACTGTCATACACTATGGCAAGCTTGAACATGAAGCTGATCTCAGGTCCAATGTTGAACGACAAGAATTATGAATTCTGAAAGTTGTGTCGATCAATTTAAGAGTTGTCATAAGACATGGCAAGTACGAGCATTGTTCAAATCCGGTCTTGAAGAGAAGGTATTGGTAACGCTGAGCCAAAATATTGGACAACGTTCCAGCATTGATTGCAGAAGATCGATTCTTACAGAGATCGATCCAAGAAGAACCTGTGTCGAAAAGGGAAGAGCAAATCTAAAGTCTAAAGGACCACTGATATTGAAGAAAATGAAAAATATCGAAGATGGTACTAGAAGAGCTACCAAAAGAAATCGAAGAGGTAAGAAATCTGTTGATTTCAATAGGTTCATGACAAACCTTTGATGGAGACAATTATGAATTATGGTCATTAAAAATTAGGGATCTGTTATGGTCACAATATCTGTGGCATTTTGTAGCTAAAGTGGATCCTAGTGGTCTAGAATCATTTGAGAATTTGACAGAGTGTCAAAAAGAAAGGAGGAAAGTTGTTTCCTTAGTATCATACAAAATGGTATATATTATTCCATCTTTCATAACATTTAAGACGTTTATACTCCCAAGGAAGCTTGGGATATATTGAAAGAAGATTTTAGTAAAGAGGAACCTGAAATAGAAGAAGACGAAGCAGAGTTCAGTGAAGAGGAACCTGATGTAGAAGAGTATGAACCAGAATTCAGTGAAGAGGAACCATTTGACTTTGCAAGCCATGCAAAGCACCAGTAATTCCACAGTGAAGTGGAACACAACCAAGAAGACTGTGTTTATGATGTAGCCAATGATCAAGCAAGCTCAACAAAGCTTGTTGATCTAGCTCTGTTTCCTGATGACATTGAAAACAAACCTGTCAATGTAGAAATACCTAATAACATGAGTGATAGTCTCTTAGAGAAAGAGACAGTTGATAGCAGCATAGAAGTTGCAGCAGCCAATTCATCAAAGAACCAGAAAACCAAAAGCTTGAGGGATCTATATGAGCAGACTCCCATTATTGATGAACAATATGAGTATGCTCTGTTTCCGTGTCAGCCCACAGTTTTTGAGGAAACAGTGAAGGATGTAAATTGTGTACAAGAAGCAACAGTTAATGATGATTTAGATGCCATTGAAACAAAAGAAGAGGAAGATATGAATGCTCTCCAAGAAGAGCTGAAATATATGAATCTTTTTTCTAACAAATATTTTAAGTGTGCAGATAAAATGGACAACAACATACAGTATGTTGAAACATAAGAAGAAGAATACTTGCACTATATTCTAGGACCAATGAAAATAAATAACATTGTTTATTGTGTAGAAGAGAAAGAAGATGCTGAAGAACACCTACTTGGCTTCAAGTCCAAGAACACAAAGAAGAAGCAGTCCAAGTACACATCAAGGAAGAAAGTAAAGCTTAGGTTTATTTGAATGCAATGTATGCCTAGCTGAGACATAGACCAGCAGAAACAATGCCTAAGTGTTGACGCATTGATAGTGCTGACCACACCATCCCACTTGAGATTAACGGGGTGTGTTAAGAGTTGTAATCTAAATGGTCCTAAGTTGGTTAGTTAGTTGAGTCAATGTTCCTACGTTAGTTGAGTTAGTTGTTGACTAGGTCATTAGTCGACCCATTGTATACACTGGCCCATAATATTAGCCAGTGGTTTTGGTGTTATGTGAAACTATATATATATGTGTTTTTAATAATGAGAAGGCAATCAATATGCCCTTTGTGTTTCTTCTCTTTCTATTCTATGTCTTTGCAAACTTTATCATAATCTAAGGAGGCAAGTAAATAGGAGAATGCATGCAATTGGAGGGAATAGAAGCACACTTTCAACAAGCCACACCGAAAATACAAGAAGTTTATGACACAAAAACACATAGGATAAGAATACATTCATAGGTTTCAATTTTTTGGGTGTTATATTCTAGTTGTTATTATCGAATTGCTCCCATTGAATGAAAGTATGAATGTGACTACACCTCATTGTCTTTGATTCAATCACAAGGATAAATTAAAATTAGATATTAGAAATTAATGTTTAGTGGTGGTTTGATTCTTGAGTACTAGCAAGCCATATTTATGTTTTACCAATATGTGAACCAACGACTCGATATACTTCTATTCACATTTGAAATATGCAGTGGATTTTACACCGCACACAACTATGCAAGGTTAAATAAACAATGGTATTGAAATATGCAGTGGATTTTACACCGCACACAACTATGCAAGTTTAAATAAACCATGGTAATGAGTGTTTGATGGTGGTTTGATTCAAACAAGCACAACTCCATGAGATACCTATATTTGGATCAGTGTTTGATATTTACAACTTTAATTCATCTCTTGTGGTGGTAGTTATCCCACAATTTCCTGGCTATAGATTATGGAACACTTTTGGTGTTGGTTTACTCGATTCTCGTTATTTTGCATTGTGAATACTATTTTTCCAATTTATGATTCACTTCGAATTAGAGGTCATAATTTTCTATTTCAATATTTTCCCAATATTCAATCACAAGGAACTCAGCTGCATATTTCTATGAAATGTCAATTCTCAAGTTATGACCTAGGTAAGCAGTCAAATACAAAATAACATAGTTTGAAATGAATTACATGTGTGTTTAAATATATTGATATAATGGTCAATTTTTACGTTAGTTAAAGTGAATTAAGATGACTCAATGAGTCAATTTCCAATCTAAATGCACTTATTCTAGGTAATAGTCAAATCTAAAGTTAAAGTTAATTATATATTATGAGGGTGGTTATCCATGGCAAGAATGTGGTTCCCAATTTTTATCTAATATTATTATATTTATTAACACTATCTCTCAGATAAATTAGAAATTGTGTTTTAGGTTAGTTATATATAAGAAAAATATTAAAGTTAATTAGATAATCTAAGCACTACCCTTCATAGCAATGATTATAGTATGGATGGTGGTGGTACTCTATTCTTATGCTAGTTATTGTTAGTGAGCGAAAATGCTAGAAAATTCCATTTGGATGGATATTTAAGTAATTGGCTACCCTTAATTATGGTCACATTGTCATTTGGATAAAGGTGGTATTTAATTCCTACTCTATATGTTAATTGTAATGAGGATGTGTAGTTAATTCATATGGTGATAACTCTTATTGAGGCTAATTGTCATCTACATCAGGGTGATAGTCAATGTGTATGTTAGCTATTATTAATGAGGGAACTACCTTTGGATTATGATATTATATTATTATGAGATTATAAGTGAAGCATGAAATTATATTTGTTTATAAAATTATTTCTATTTGTTTTTGGTTTTTTTAATAAAAGTATCATATTATTTCTATAATTTACTTTTAAGCATCCATTTGTTAAGATTTCATAATAAAATAGTGAAATAAGCATCAATATGTTAATATTTCATAATAAAATAGTGAAATAATTATAGAATGTAAGAATATTGTAGTAGTCAAGAACTTGTTAGATTATTACATGTCATTTTTGTATATGTGACAATTTTTTTATATAACAAAATTGCAATGTTCTATTCGAAATGCAGAAGACAAATAGTTGTAATTATAAGATGAATGCACAATCAAAGAACCATAAAACATAAATTTGACATTTAAGAAATAATATGGATCTAAAGGGTGCTAGCTCAATTGTAGAGCATCTACATTATATAATCCAGAAGGTTAGTGGTTCAATTCCACCATTCCCTACAATAAATGGATACAATAAAGAATATTGCAGTTTAATTGTAAGAAAATAAATTTTAGTTGGTTTTTCTCAAATGATTAAATGTTTTTTATACATTTTTTTATATATATTATCTCTACAAAGACAAAATTGATATGGAGAAACAATATTTGAGACAATACATATTGTTTTTGGTCTCAAATAGAGACAATAGTTTAAGACAATAATTTAAGACACTCACTTAAAGGCAATATTTAACACATTACACAAGTTTTTTTTGTCTAAAATAGAGACAATAATTTAAGACACTCACTTAAAGACAATCTTTAAGACAATACACAAGTTTGTTTTTGTCTCAAGTTGAGACAATTTACACAAATATTGTCTCAAAACCCCCTTTATGTAGTAGTGGATTTGTTGTTCTTGTTGTTGTGGAGAGCTTTGGTGTTGTTGTTGTGGAGGGATTTGGTGTTCTTCTTCAATAATTACTTGGTTTCCTTCTTCAAGGATTTATTCTTCTCCTTCAACATCAATTAGGTTTTCAGAATGAATGTTTTGAGGGTTTGGGTTTGGTGCATGAACGATTTCTTCATGGTTATGCAGATCCATATAAAATATGTTGTTTTTACACAATATTTTTTTTAAATTAGATTGAAGATCTACAAACATCCATATAAATTAATTTTTTTAAATGGAATTTAACAACAAATTGTACAAGAAAAATACCTTGAATGATGCCCAACTGAGGTGTATAGTCCACCAATCCCTTCTAGATCAAGTTGATGGTGTGAAGATGCCCAACACTCTCTTGCATTACATATTTCCTCCGTTATTTCGCTAGCTCGATTCGCAAATGCAGAATGGAATTCCCATTTGTTTAATTTTGCATTTCCATAACCCAAATGTGATATATCAAATATGGATTTTTTTTAATTTTGCATTTCCATAATGCATATGAGATATATCGCATATCCATTATTTTAATTTTGCATTTTCATAACACATCCATTATATCGCATATGCAATATATCGGATATGTGTTTTTTCGGATATGTGTTATATTACTTGCAATTTCATAAAGCATATGTAATATATTGCAAATGCATTATAACGCATATACGTTATAATGCATACTCACATCTTAGGAGTTGCTATGGGTATAGGCTCAGTTCTAATCGAGGCTGGACCTAATAATGCAAGTGTGGTTATGAAATCTACAACAATCCTGCACTTATTCTAGGTAATAGTCAAATCTAAAGTTAAAGTTACTTATATATTATGAGGGTGGTTATCCATGGCAAGAATGTGGTTCCCAATTTTTATCTAATATTATTATATTTATTAACACTATCTCTCGGATGAATTGGAAATTGTGTTTTAGGTTAGTTATATATAAGAAAAATATTATAGTTAATTAGATAGTCTAAGCACTACCCTTCATAGAAATGATTATAGTATGGATGGTGGTGGTACTCTATTCTTATGCTAGTTATTGTTAGTGAGCGAAAATGCTAGAAAATTCCATTTGGATGGATATTTAAGTAATTGGATACCCTTAATTAGGGTCACATTGTCATTTGGATAAAGGTGGTATTTAATTCCTACTCGATATGTTAATTGTAATGAGGATGCGTAGTTAATTCATATGGTGATAACTCTTATTGAGGCTAATTGTCATCTACATTAGGGTGGTAGTCAATGTGTATGTTAGCTATTATTAATGAGGGCACTACCTTTGGATTATGATATTATATTATTATGAGATTATAAGTGAAGCATGAAATTATATTTGTTTATAAAATTATTTCTATTTGTTTTTGTTTTTTTTAATAAAAGTATCATATTATTTCTATAATTTATTTTTAAGCATCCATTTGTTAAGATTTCATAATAAAATAGTGAAATAAGAATCAATATGTTAATATTTCATAATAAAATAGTGAAATAATTATAGAATGTAAGAATACTGTAGTAGTCAAGAACTTGTTAGATTATTACGTGTCATTTTTGTATATGTGACAATTTTTTTTATATAACAAAATTGCAATGTTCTATTCGAAATGCAGAAGACAACTAGTTGTAATTATAAGATGAATGCACAATCAAAGAACCATAAAACATAAATTTGACATTTGAGAAATAATATGGATCTAAAGGGTGCTAGCTCAATGGTAGAGCATCTGCATTATATAATCCAGAAAGTTAGTGGTTCAATTCGACCATTCCCTACGACAAATGGATACAATAAAGGATATTGCAGTTTAATTGTAAGAAAATAAATTTTAGTTGGTTTTGCTCAAATGATTAAATGTTTTTTATACATTTTTTTTTATATATTATCTCTACAAAGACAAAATTGATACGGAGAAACAATATTTGAGACAATACATATTCTTTTTTGTCTCAAATAGAGACAATAGTTTAAGACAATAATTTAAGACACTCACTTAAAGGCAATATTTAACACATTACACAAGTTTTTTTTGTCTAAAATAGAGACAATAATTTAAGACACTCACTTAAATACAATCTTTAAGACAATACACAAGTTTGTTTTTGTCTCAAGTTGAGACAATTTACACAAATATTGTCTCAAAACCCCCTTTATGTAGTAGTGGATTTGTTGTTCTTCTTGTTGTGGAGAGCTTTTGTGTTGTTTTTGTGGAGGGATTTGGTGTTCTTCTTCAATAATTACTTGGTTTCGTTCTTCAAGGATTTATTCTTCTCCTTCAACATCAATTAGGTTTTCCGAATGAATGTTTTGAGGGTTTGGGTTTTGTGCATGAACGGTTTCTTCGTGGTTATGCGGATCCATATAGAATATGTTGTTTTTACACAATATTTTTTTTAAATTAGATTGAAAATCTAAAAACATCCATATAAATTAATTTTTTTAAATGGAATTGAACAACAAATTGTACAAGAAAAATACCTTCAATTCCCAACTGAGGTGTATAGTTCATCAATCCCTTGCAGATCAAGTTGATGGTGTGAAGATGCCCAGCACTCTCTTGCGTTATATATTTCCTCAGTTATTTCGCTAGCCCGATTCGTAAATGCAGAATGGAATGCCCATTTGTTTAATTTTGCATTTCCATAACGCAAATGTGATATATCAAATATGCAATTTTTTTAATTTTGCATTTCCATAATGCATATGAGATATATCACATATCCGTTACTTTAATTTTGCATTTTCATAACACATATCCATTATATCGCGTATGCAACATATCGGATATGTGTTTTTTCAGATATGTGTTATATTACTTGCAATTTCATAAAGCATATGTAATATATTGCAAATGCATTATAACGCATATACGTTATATTGCATACTCACATCTTAGGAGTTGCTATGGTTATAGGCTCAGTTCTAATCGAGGCTGGACCTAATAATGCAAGTGTGGTTATGAAATCTACAACAATCCTGCATTTACAGATTCTGTCATGGCACAAAAAAGTGCACACAACTTCGTCCGACCACCCATAGACACAGTTCATTGGAGCGATCTAATAATTTCAATGATGAATATGAGATGAATTGAATCTATAGTTACATACTAACAAAAGGAAAAGCCATTTGTTGCTGGTGCAATTTGGAAGACGCATCAACGTAGATGAATTCGACAGCATGCGTAGAGGAAAAATGCAACCTCTTTATGGAAGGACATCAAGCCACATGTGTGGAAAACCACCACAATCAGGTGTGAAAAACTTCACTTTCTTCTCAAGAGAGGCGCCAATGATAGCACCATGACGTTGGATGCCATGGACGGAAGATTAACACCAGTAAAATTTTGATTTCGTCTTTAGTATGATATGTCATGCAATTTAAACCGAACTCTATGTTTAATTTAGTTTTGTTATTGGGCACAAGAGCTAATTTCGTAATACTTTTATTGTAAGAAGAGAATAATTTCTTAGAGTATAATGTCGTAATACTTTTATTGTAAGAAGAGTATAATTTGCCGGCACAGGTTGTGGGGTTTCACGAATATATACTGTGAGGTGCCGGATGTGGGGTTTTTCCGTTCCGGGTTGCTAGGAATTGTCAGCAAACAAACTCGGTGCGGCCTGTCTGGGGCTCCGGCATATCATTACAACCTTTTTGTCAGGATTATTTGGGGGATACCCGCCGTTAAAGGTTCATATTTGCACCGGAATACAGGCGTAGTGAACGTATTGTTGCAGAAATGGAATATATCGGGCCGGAAACCATTCCAAATATAGAAATAGGTATGAATGTGACGGACTCCCAGCTCGAGGCGGCTGGCCTGTTCATGCCGGATACATACTTCAAAAACCAGCTGGGGGAGCTGCGTGCGTCTAACCCCAACGCTTGACAGGTGGCGATACATGGGAAGGCTAATAAACGACACCTGGAAGGGGGAATGACACATGGGGATGCTTCGGGTTCAGACCCATCGGTCGGAAACACAAGATTTCGTCCGGGTCGTTGCGGGGGTGGCAAACTTGGGTCGTCTTCCCGCGCAAACGGTAGGAGGTTGGGAAAATATTTTAGTAGACCCGGAGAAGCCTGGATGACAGTCGGAAGAGACATTGGCCTTGAGGAGATTGTTGATTACAACATGAGAGTTCTTGTTGGGAAATTCTCCTATCACGCCATGAATCGGTGGCATGTAGTTAAGTGGGTAGAGGAGACATGGAACCCCATATTAGACTACACACCACATGTATTTGCTATGGCCTGCGGGTGGTACGGTTTTAAATTCCGGGAGGAGGCTCACAGCAATCGCATTTTGGAGGGTTTGTGGCTCTATGGTTCGGGAAGCTTGATGCTTCAAAAGTGGCAGACGGACTTTAACCCTGTAACATCAACGGTGCGCATGAGACACCTTTGGGCTCTCTTGCCTAGACTTCCACTGGCCTTGTGGAACCGTGGGGCCTTCGAGGCCATTGGTAATCGCCTTGGGCGGTTCTTGCATGTGGAGGAGGATCACCTCAAGGGGTTTGACAGGAGGATGGGGCGTGTGCTGGTTGAAGTGGATATTTCTATTGGCCTTATTGATGTGTTACACATTAATTGGCGGGGTCGTCAGCTGACACAGATTGTTGACTACTGGGGCATTCCATTTCGTTGCTCAAACTGTAAAGCGGTGGGTCACCTGTGGCGTCAATGCACGGCTCCAGCGTCCTCTAGCCGAAACATGGATGGGGGGCCATTGTGGTCGTCCGATGATAGCAGTGATCTAGAAATGGATGGTTCGGGTGCACTTGACGGCTTCTCCAACCGGGTACTCAATCCACTCGCTCCCGACTCGACAATTTTCTGTAAGTTGGAACTACAGGACCCCTTGTTTTTCCATTCTTTAAATGAACTGGATGTATCTTTTATTAATTCATTAGGTTTGAAAAATGGAAATAATGGCAATTATATGAGTGGCTTTCATAGCATAGATTCCACCTCATCTGGGACGGGACAGTCATTAAATGAAAACTCTGAAAACGATGACCCGGCGTCTGAGACTGAACTATTGATCAAGATGAATAACATGTGCCCTGTGAATAACTTACTGAACACTTTGGATCCCACTCCTACTACTATTCCTGATGACCCGGGGTTAAATGCTTTCGACGACTATGAGACAACCCTCCCTACCCGGGATGCTGTAAAACACTGTGAGGATACGGGGGACTGCTCTGATAAGAATCCATGTGCCTACGTGACTGGGGGTTTGGAGACCTGTGGACCGACGCCGGTGGAGATGACTGGGCGGGATTGCCACAATGTGGAGACCAATATACATGATGAGTCAGGTGGAAAACTGGTTCACATTCCTTCATACTCAGATATGGTAAAGAAAACGACCATCCCTACATATTACCAGAATCGGGTGGTGATTCAAAATGAGGTATCGGTTGATGGTTTGCGGGAATCCTCTGTTGGAAAGATCCTTGAATTGGATGTGGGGGAGGGTAACAAGGAAAGTGTTCCCTTGCCCGATACTTCTGGAGACAAATGCACTCATAAGGGGGCACATAGGGGTGGCCTTGCCCAGGAATTCTCACCACTGAAAACTAGAAGTGCCAGAAAAAACAAGAAGGTCACTCTGGGGGGGAATGAGGATGACCTGAGCATGAAGCACTCCCCCAAAACATCTGACTCCCGGGCTCTTAGAGGAATGAAAGCCCTTGCGAGGGTTAGAAAATGATTTGCTTCTCTCTGAATATCAGGGGGGTGGGGGGCCTACCCAAACAATTGGCCTTCAAACGAGTGTTAGAAATTGTAAAACCTGATTTGGTACTACTTCAGGAAGCTATGGTCTGTGGAGAAAAAGCTCGTATTTTCTTTAACAAAATCAAGCCGGGTTGGATGTGCTGTTCTGTGGACGCTGATGGACGATCGGGGGGTCTTTTAGCGGCTTGGAACCCCCATGTTCTGAGGTTAAATCCATCACAGGTCACACTGGGCATTCTACTTTCCGGATACATCAGGGGATCGGAGAAAAATATTAACATTATAAACTGTTATGGGCCTTATGGTGACCGGGAACATTTTTGGAACTTGGCTAGGACGGAAAATCTGCTAAACCTAGAAAACTTGATAATTGCAGGTGACTTAAATTTTACCTGGGCTGATGGGGAGATATGGGGGGGATTGGCAAGGAGGGACCCTCTGGGGCCTTTCTTCACAAATCTATTCAGGGATTTTTCTCTGGTTGATGTGGCTCCTAGACCGTTGGCACCTACATGGACAAATGGCAGAACGGGGGATCAGCAGATTCAGAAACGTATTGACCGATTTCTAATATCGGTTTCTTTACTGTCATGTTTTCAAAATTATAGATCCTGGATGCATCAAATAAAAATCAGCGATCATCTCCCTATTGTTCTGCAATTTGATGATGAACCCTGCTTCAAATCCTACCCCTTCAAGTTCAATTCCACGTGGCTCACTGTGGAGGAATACATTACGGGAGTGAGGAATGCGTGGATGCAGACTGATGTGGCAGGGGAGAGATCATCCATGGACAAGTTGGCGGTAAAACTTAAAGTATTAAAAGATTTCACAATTAAATGGGAAAAGCACAAAAAGGCCTTGATGGGTAAGGAATTATCTGAGATTGAACAAGAAGTGGAATACCTTATGAACAGAGGTGTTGATTATGAACTTACCTTGAATGAGCTCAATAAACTCTCTACATTGGAGAGTCGGAAAATGAAAATACTCCTGACGCAAGAAGAAACCTGGCGATTGAAGAGCAGAGAAACCTGGCTCAAAGCGGGAGATATGAATACAAAATTCTTTCATCAGTTTGCTGACTCCCGTCGGATGAAAAACACAATCTGGGACTTGGATGATCATTCGGGTCGGCGGGTTAGGGGAGAGGAGAACTTGATGAATGAGGCTGTATATCACTTTCAGGAGTATTTTCGTGACCCTAAAAACACTACTCTGATTGAACAATTCAAAATTATAAAGGAATATCCACGTATGTTCAATGAGGCGAAGGGTGACAATATCTTCCTGGAGGTCACGCTGGATGAAGTGGAAAAAACTTTGCGGGGATTTGCAAAAGGAAAATCCCCGGGACCGGATGGATGGACTGTTGAGATCTTCCTTCACAATTTCGACATCATGGGCGAAGAACTCCGGATGGTTGTGGATGAATCTCATAAAATTGGCATGGTCTCTGGAGCAATAAACTCTACATATCTGGCTCTCATTCCGAAGACTTCCCATCCGAACAATTTTGATGATTTCAGACCAATTGCATTATGCAATCTGGTCTACAAGATTATTGCTAAGATTATTGCTGAAAGAATCAAACCTGTGCTTTCTCGACATATATCTAAGGAGCAATATGGCTTCCTTAGTGGGAGATAGATCCATGATGCTGTGGGGGTGACTCAGGAAATTTTTCACACCATCAAGCAGAGGCGGATTGATGCCCTAATTCTCCAATTGGACCTGGTGAAAGCTTATGATAAGGTCGATTGGACCTTCCTGAGATTAATTGTTATCTAGATCGGCCTGCCATGGAAGGTTATGAGATGGATTATGGCATGTATTAACTCTGTCAACTATGCTATCCTGATCAACGGTCTTCCTACAGATTATTTCAAGGCATCTCGGGGACTCCGACAGGGCTTCCCACTTTCTCCTCTGCTATTTTTACTGGTCATTGAGGGGTTAAGCCTGTCCATTAATAAAGCTCATCGGGAAGGAAGGATTCTTGGCACTAAGATTACTAGAGAAATTTCTGTTACACACTCTTTGTTCGTGGATGATGTTATGCTTTATGGTATGGGAATCCTGGCTGAATGGATGATTTATAAATAGATTCTTGACAGTTTCTGTCGGGTTACTGGCATGATTATCAGCTATATGAAATCTTTCTTTCTGAAACACTCTTTGACTGAGGAAGTTCAGCATTCGATCAGCAATGTTATACCTTTAAATTTCAAAGACATTGATGCTGGTACTAAATACCTGGGTTTTTTCATCAAACCTACAAACTATTTGAAAATTGATTGGTTCTGGCTTATTAGAAGATTTGAACTGAGACTTGGACACTGGAGCTATCGGCACCTCTCCTTGGGTGGCAGGCTTACTCTGGTTAAGGCCGTCTTACATAATTTAGGTGTATATTGGTTCTCCTTATGCAAGATTCCTAGATCCATTCTGAATCTTATCAGAAGGAAGATTTTTAGTTTTCTCTGGTCAGGTGGTGGAAACCTGGAGAAATTTCATCTTATGAAATGGACGGTTCTGGCTAGGCCCTGGCATCTGGGTGGCTGGAATATTAAGGATATTGAAATGTTTGTTATGGCCCTACATGCAAAGAGCCTTTGGCGAGTACTCTTTGATCAATCGACCTGGGGTAGGACCATTCGTGCTAAATACCTGCGAAACACACCGGTCTCAAAATGGTTTCGCTTAAATTGTCCCGCAACTGTAGGTGTCTCAAATATATGGAATGGGATGATGGGTGCCTGTAGGGTTATTATGCATTGGATTGCCTGGCTTCCTGACAATGGGCGGGATATTAAGCTGGGGCTGGATCCATTCATGGGGGGTTCATTGAGACACACCCTATCGATGGAACTGAGAGCTTACCTCTATGCAAATGGATATTACACTTTAGCACATGTGGCTGCTTGGTTTGGGGACGGTCGTCCTCGTTGGCTCTCGGCTGCACAGATGGGCCTGACGGGGTTGTTGGGGCTTGAATGGGAGGAATATATTAAACCGTTGTATCAATCTAATTTAAGGCTCTCTGAAGACGCTGACAGGCTTGTATGGACATGGGACGTGGCTGCTGGCAAGGTCTCTGCCGCAATGGCATATGATGCTTTATTTGCGGACTCTCAGATATTGGTACACTTGTGGGATACTACTCTTTGGAAACTTACATTGCCTCTCAAGATTAAATGCTTCATTTGGTTAGCGCTGAATAACCGGATACTAACTTGGGACAATCTATGCCGGCGTGGTTTTTGTGGCCCGGGATGGTGCTCCTTATGGTGCACTAAGGGGGAGACGGTGGATCATATTTTCACCTCCTGTGTTTTCATAAGAGAACTCTGGGCATACATTGCGAGCAAAGTGGGAATTTGTTTTCTCTGGAACTATCGCTCCTTATGTGACTGTCTTGAAGCTTGGTCTCACCTTGATTACGGGGTTCGAGAGCTACCATTTTTTATGATTTGGGAGGTCTGGAAGGCTCGAAACCGGCACATCTTTGAGAATCGTGTCCCTTTCATGGCTGGTATTTGTTATAAAACTCTTGCTGCACATAATGAATATGTCTCTATCCACGGTTTGGGTGGGGGCAGGGATAAACATGATAGGAATCTTCGATTTGCCCCTCCGGTGCTGATCTACCCTTGCGGCTTCTTTGATGGTGCTGCCGTCCGTAACCCTGGGGGGGGCAGTGCTGGGGCTGTTATACACATTTCCAATGTTGTCTCCATCCATCTCTGGCTTAATCTGGGCAATGGTTCCAATACCAGGAGCGAGCTATGTGCACTATGGTTATTACTTTACTGGGCTCGGTTGAGGAACATCACCTCACTTGTGGTTTTTGGTGATTCGCTTGCCATCATCTCCTGGGCGTGTGGCAAGTCCACTCTGAATTGTATGCTGCTTCAACACTGGATGGATGCGGCACTGCTGTTAATTAATGACTTCCAACACATACACTTCGCCCATGTTTATCGGGAAGCTAACATGGAGGCGGACATGCTATCTAAGAAGGCTCTCTACTCTGATTTCGGGAACATCATGTGGCAGGAATGGCGGGAGGACTCTTTGATTTCACAGGGCACTCATCTTCTTCATTGGACTTGATTTTTTGCTATATACTACTATATTACTTTTAATATGCTGTTTTTTTGTTATTTTTGCGAGCCGGAATACTTATATTTGTTGTTAGTTCTATGTGCAGATTATACATAGGGGCTGTTTCCAACTTCTTGTTGGATTTTTCTATACATCTTCTATATGCGGCTCTGCAGGTTTATAGTTTTGATTTATTTTGTACTGCTTGGACATATATGTATTTTTTGGATACTAGGTAGCCATGGCTGTTGTTACACCTTGAGAACTTTGTTTCTTGGAAGGACTCTGTTTGGTCTCTTTGTTGATGAACCTGTTTCTCCTACGGGAGGGGTTCATGGCTTATTTGGGGACTTATGGTCCTTTTCATGGGACTTATGGATGTTGCCGATGGCACTGTGGCCAAATTGATTGGCTTGACACATATGTACTACAGGGCTGATGTGAGATGTATGTTTTTTCTGACAGCTGGCACTATTTACTATTTCGTATATTAATAGTAAGTTATATTTTTCTGTGAAAAAAAGAAGAGTATAATGTCGTAATTTGTTTTTCCAGAAATGTTTTGTAAACTTAATTATTTAAATAGACATGTATCTTGGTATCATATGTAGTCATGTAAATTGAATCTTTTGATGTGGCATGAAGTTATAAAATAGATCACCATGATAGAGATGGGTGATAGTTGTACTTTTAGACTAAATTTGATAAAGATTAAATATAATGAAAGAGTCTTAAATTGATATAGCATAGGTACGATCTAGTTTTGTTGTACAAGGAAGAGATAATTTAGTTGAGGAATCATGTACACTGAAAGAATTGCTACAACACTAACAAGTACAGTGGATGTGCACAAGAAATCCATCGTGAGTGTGTACTATAAATCAAAGTTAAGGTGTCTTTGTTATGGTTAGTGTTCAACCAAAACCAAATGTTATGTTAAAAGGTTCATTATACTATAAAACTTAGGTTGCAATATATATGTTTATTGGTTCACCAAAACATTTTATTAAAGTGCAAAGTTTATGGTCATCAAAAATCAATTATAATGATTAAGTATAATACAAAACTAATAATGATGTAATAATTAAGGGTAAAGCAGGAAATCCTAAGATAACTTAGTATAAGGGGAACAATTAAAATGAAATAGAATACTTAAAACAATAACATGACATTCAAACATCATGAACAAAGAATGAAAACCAATGAAGATGCACCTAAACTAAGCAAGCCCAAAGATGAAGTGTTATAGGTTGGTGCATCAATTTGTCTCACTATGAGTTTGTTAGATAAATTTCATTGTAAAACTATGTTTTTTTTTTAAGCAGTAGTTACTTCTTAACCTCCATGAGTTTGTTAAATAAGCTTCATTGTAAAACTAATTTTTTTTATAAATTTATTGATTACTTGTTAACCTTTAAGACGAGAGTATCTGAACTTCATTAAACCAATGAAAATGAAAGTGGCCAAACCTCATTAAACCAATGAAAATCCATCGTATTTGCTTACCGTGTTGATCTGCAAAAACACAGTAAAAAAAAAAACTATAATTATAGCCCTTTTAAAAGTGCCAAGAAATTTACTTGCGGGTCTGCCGACATTAAACTCGCAAATAAAGCGGATACTCGCGGGTTCTGCATGGAAATAGTTGTGGTTATTCACAGTTTTACGGTAGAGCCAGCCGCTGGTGCGCGGGTCTTTAAAAACAAATGTCGCGGTTCTGATATGAAATTAGCGGGTTTCTATACAGTAAAGTCGCGGTTATGCCGAAGCACTTGCAGGTCTTCGCACATGAGGGTTACGGGTATACTGAAGTAAGTGCAATTTCACAAGAGAGAAGGCACGAGTATGCCATATCACACGTAGGTCTATACACTGAAATTCGTGGGTCCGCAGGATACTCGTGGCTTCGCAGTAGGGCTAGTCACGGTTACCCGTGCTATCTGCAAAGAGAAAGTTGCAAATGTCTAGTTTGAGGACAAAAATACTGTCGATTAAGCCGAACACAGAAACCTTCACAAAGTATACCAAATTTGGACAAAAGCTGTTGATCTGACAACCAGAAGATAGATCTCCTTGAGGAGAATCCAAAAATCATATAGATCTACAAAAAAAAACATTCAAGAAACCCTTGAAATTTTTTTGCAAAAATCTACACAACGAGGTTAAGGTTAGCAGTAAAAAAAAATGCAGAAACATGCCCAGATCTGAAGAGAAGCCTAATGGCTATCGGATAGAAAGCAATCTACAAAACAGACATTGAATGCCCAATTGATAATTGTTATTGATTGAAATCTATAGAAGGTTCTAGATCATAGCAACTAGCTTTGATACCATGTCAGAGATATGGATCTAGCTAAATAGCTTACCTATCTTAGAAATCAATAACATATCAAAGTAAATAAGAATGGAAAGAGAACAAGGAAAATAATGCACCAGATATACGTGGTTCACCCAATTGGGCTACGTCCACGGGAAAGTTGTCTTCTATTATATCCATAAATCTCCTTCAATCTTATAAGAGAGCAAATAACCCAAATACAATATAGAAGATCTTGTTATCACAATGCCATGTGTCGATACTATCTATGAGTGTATACCACTATACATTCATGTTGTTTTGATGTTGTATGATGTTATATGTGATGTGACTCCATTGACCCTATTATATACCAAGATATGTGGAGGAATTACTCTAACATATTGCATGTGGGATAATATAATTTTCCATAATAACATCTCTTTATATAATGATGGATATCAAGAGTATACTTTACCATAATGAATATAGGATATAATGTATTACTCTTTTACATAATATTGTGTATAAATTCCAACATAATACAAAGGCATTATTACCTTCCAATGAATATAATATGTTCCAACAATGCATGTTCATTACCTCTTGTTTCTGGTTCCTTTTCTTTCTGCTTCTTCTTGGCACTTTCTAGAATAAAGTTACCAAGGTTATTTTGCTGAAGTGTTTGCACCATGATTTAAATGGTCTTCTTCATGCATGAAGAATCTGGATGATAACCACAGTTACAATAGTTGCACTCTGATTTCCCCTTTTTGTCCTTCTTTTCCTTTGAGCTAGAAGATTCATCTGGAGCTTTGATATTGTCTCCCTTTCTTGGATCTACATCCTTCTTCAATTTTCCTTTGGATTATTGATTAGGTTTTGAACTAGTCTTCCCACTTACATGCACAACAAGAGCATGAGCTTTGAAATTTTTTAATGTACCCATCTTTATGAGCTTATCCTGCTCATGTATCAGAGACTTAATAAAATCATTGAGTGTGGGAATATTCCAAGTTGTACTTTGGAATCTCATTGGCTACATTGATTCGGATTGGGCTGGTGATAACATTGACTGCAAGTCCATTTCAAGATATCTTCTTAGTTTGAGATCAATCCCCATTTGTTGGTCAAGCAAGAAGCAATCTGTTGTTTCTTTATCATCAGCAAAGGCCGAAGATAGATGTGCAGTCAATGTTACCATTCAATCCATTTGGGTGCATAAATTTCTAATTGAGCTTGGTATCCTCTTTCATCGTCCAATTTTCATTTGGTGAGACAATCAAAGTACACTGAAGTTTTGTAGAGATCCAATACATTGCTAGTAGACAAAACACATCGAGATCCACATGAACTACATTGGTGAATTGACACATGATTGACCCATTGACTTGCAATACTATTCCACTACTAAACAAACTGTCGACATCTTCACGAACACTTTCACTGAGCATAAGTTTCACTCTCTACGAGACCTTATAGGGGAGAAGGATATTGTAGCATAGTAGTTTCCCTGCTTAGTTTGTTCCTTTTTGAGGGGGATTTTTGTGCCTGCAGTGTTTTCCCTCTTTCCTCTCTTTAGGATTTTGAATCCTTAGTTAGACTTAAGGGGGGGTGTTAGCGTAACCATCAAATCCTCTTCTCTTTTGAAAAACTATTGTTGCTTTCTTTATTAGGCTAACAAAGGAAACCACTCTACATTTTCCTCTATTTACCATGTTTTTATTCTATTTTTATTTCATACAGTCACTTTAAAAAGGTTTGTAAAAGCTGCGTTTTCTAGTGTGGATAATCAAGAAGTTCGATTTTTTTATCCTCTCTGCTCTAATTTCTACTCCAAAATTTACTATGCTGCAAGTTATCCTTTCTTCTTAGCTAGATCACTCAGTTGCAGGTTCATTAAAATTTTTACAAATACATTGTAGGTTTATCATGAAAGAGATGAGGGGCTACATGGATAGAAAAAAAAGACTCCATTTCATGGTCATCACACGTCATACAAAATAAGAGACTTGTGTGATATTAGATACCATATATTGTTCTCGATGAGCTATATTTTCAAGGTGGCAATGAAAGTTGTCGTATGGAGCGGTGCACCATACCCCTTAGCCATGGAGTTTTTGTGGGGTGGTGCATCGTACTCCTTATCCTTGTCAACAACATTTTGCACTTCTAATTACACAAAGCAGGGTTTGCTTATTGGCATCTAATAAATTATTTTTCAACATTTTTCAATGCTTCTTCAAATGTATTTTTATATACATTGAAATCATCCATGTACACCTCTACACAATCATGGATAAGCTCTAAAATGATTCCCAAGAATTCCCTTTGAAAGGTGGATGGAACATCACACAAGCCAAAGGGAAGAACATAGTCAACAAAAGTTACCCACTAAACCCATCTAAGAACAATAAATATTTATTTCCATCCAAGATATCTAAGACTTGATCAATGAAGGGTAGAGGAAAATAGTCTTTCATGGTAGCCTCATTCAATTATAGTTATTCTACACATGATATATGCCACTTTCTATTCTTTTTAGGCACTACAACTAAAGGTGAAACCCACTTACTATCAGATATAGGGTATATAAAATTCACATCTAACAATTTTTGCAACTCTTTTTTAACCACCTCCTTGAGGGAGGGATTCATTCTTCGTTGAGGTTTCCTAATAGGTTGAGAATGATTTTGTGTATAAATATGGTGTGAATACATTTTAGGATCAATTCCCTTCATATCATGGTAATCCCAAGCAAAGGAATTAGAATTCTTACATAATACTTGAATAATTTTTCCTTGTTGAAGATCATACAGCTGATTGCTAACATGTAAGAACCTACCTAGTTGAATTTCCACTGCAATGTTGTAACAATTTTCTTCTTGCACGGTGGATGTACTGCAAAATGAGGAAAATTTTATTAGATCACGTGTGTCCTGTATGTCATCTTTCACAATCTAATACAAAGGAAATGAAAATAAACTAGCTAACTGCGAGAAATCAAAACTACAATGAAAAGTACAAAACTTATTATCCTTTGTCTCCTCCTAAAATTGTATTACCCGATCAATGGTGCAAATAGGTTGAATCATCTCTTCATCACTCGCTAAATTATCTACCCATAGAATATATTTGGTTTCTTCCAATGGTTTTTTCCAGCGGAAATAATGTTATTTGTTTGATTGCATCCCCTTGAAAAATTATCATGTTACCGGATTTGCATCCTATAAATGCATTGGCAGTGGCAAGAAAAGGCCTCCCAAGAATGAGAAGATGACCTCCCGAGGATTCCTTGGGTTGCAATACCAAAAAATCTACCAGGTATGTCCATGAATCCAATACCACTATCACGTCTTCTAGGATCCCTTCCGATTTGATCTTGGAATAGTTAGCAAGCTCAAGAACTGTAGGAGTCGGGTATATGTTTGTTAAATTCAAACATTTCATAGTTCCTATGGTAATAATGTTAATTACTTATCCAAGGTAAATCAAGGTGTTAGGGAGACATATCCCATTGATTTGCGGAGAGACAATAGGGTTCCCAGGATCAAAGTATTTCTCAATGAGGTTACTACCACTTATCAAATTAGTAGTCTCTCCACCAAAATGGATGGTAGGTGGTTCTCTTCTTTTCCTCCCTGGTTGTTTTACACATAATTCCTTTATCATTTGAGCATGAATTGGTATATCCTCTAAGGATTGAATTAAGGGAATTTTAATGCATAAATTTTTAAGTTCGGTAAGAAAATCAAATATAAGAGTAACCACTCGCATTCTCAATTGTAATATTTCCGGATAGGGTGGTTCTCCTAAAGAGGATGATTGTTCTAATAAGGTGACTTCTTGTTTAATCATAGTCGAGGGTTCATTACAGATGACTATATTATGAATTACTTCTTCCTCTTCTTCCTCACAGATAATAGGGTCTGAATTTTGAAGGACCTTCCCATAATGTAAATGGATATCCTGTAATCCTATAGGAGTGACTGTATATGTTTGGAAGGGCTGCAACTCAGCTTGAAGACTAGGCTGATTTGGTTTATTATTCAAGTTAGCTATGGGTTGGAAAGGAAGTTGGTGTTTCCTAAGGTATTGTGAGGAAGCTAGTTGAAGCTGTTGAGATTGCATAGCTGGTGGTTGTGGTTGAGTAGGCATTTGCAAATAAGATGGAGGTGGATACTGTTGGTATGGCTAAGAAAAAGGTGGAAATGTTGGGATTGCATAGGAGGCTAGTTTTTCATAGGGTAAGGGTATGAAGGCATAGTCCCAAAATCAAGCCATATCCATCCTTTTTGCCAAGGATGATTTTGATTTGGTTGTTTGGGCCATGCTTGCTAAGGAGTTGTTATATTCCAAGTATATTTTTGTCCTAGAAAGCATGCAAAATTCGAAATAGTAGGATTAGTAGGAATACCTGATGGACGAGGTTGCAATGGATTTTTGGATGCTAATGCACATAATTTATTTGTAGCCTCCTCCTCTTCTTGGTACATTGTTTTTAATCTAGGAAGTGAAGGGCACTGACCTATAGAATGATTGTCTGCACAAATACCACAAATAGATATATTATTTAGACGACACTCCTTCAATGGATGATTTCTATGACACTTAGAACAAAAGATATCCAAGGATGCATTCTCTTCATCCTTCTTTTTCCTATCCTAAAAGTAATCTAACTTCATACTCAAGGTGCTAAGAATATCAGTCTTAAAAATTTCCAAGGGGTTACCCAACTCTGTTCTACTTCTCCTCCCAATGAACTCTTAAAGTTTTTAGGGAGAGGGTCTTGAAGTCCTTTATATGTTTGTGCTTCCCCCCTTGAATATTTCATGCATAGCACACCAATTTTATCAAGAGGAAACAAAAAAAAATCCTTGTCCCCCATTAAGTTATGTACGTTGATGGATTCATTTGAAATGCCTCTTCAAAAGATAACCTTTATTGTTTCTTGGTCAAATTTATGTTGTTTGGAATGCTGAAGGTTATATTTGAATTGTTCAAGATAATCCTGCAGGCTCTCATCTTATGCTTGTGTCATTCAGAATATTTCCTCTCTTAGCTCCCTTGCTTTGCAATATTTGTGATACTTTTGAAGGAAGACCCTTCTCATCTATTCCCAAGTCCTTATTGTGTCTCCTTCTAGTCCTATAAACTAGTGTCATGATGATTCTTTGAGAGTGGAAGCACATAAATTAATTTTTTTGCATTACTAGAATAATCATAGCTTCTACACAAAATATCAAATTCGAACAAAAAGGAATCATCACCTACCCGACCATGAAAACAAGGAAGTAGGGAAGGGGGCATATTATTCATCTACACAATTGCAAGATGATTCGTAATGGGAAATCCAAAATTTACCTCTTCTTCAATGGTGTATTCCTCATATCGAAAATTATGTTCCTCCTCCCGATGGTTGTGTTCCTCCCTACGGTTGTGTGTCTCATCTTGATCCTATACCATGTTTTCTCCAATTTAAATGTACAGTGTTTAAATATGGGGGAATCTAACCCAACAATTCCCTCTTCAGTTTGATTCTCTATGTTACCAACAACGATTACTCCTCTTGAAGGCCCTAATATAAATTCTGAAGGTTCCATGTTGGTTGATGTTGTAGGACTCTATCCTATAGATGAATGTTCAATCCTTCTCACTGGGATTTTCCCTGTAGACCCTTCAATATTATTCCTTGGTAACGAGTTAGTAGATAAAGGAGATCTAATTGTGTTGTAAAAAGAAATAGTCATATGTTTCTTTCTTTTAAGAAATTTCACCTTACTATCTGTTGATGTATATGTAACTTCGGAATGTATTTCACATATATGTATATTGTATTCCTATAGACATGTTATTATTCCTCTATACGGAAGTGTCGTCATTTATATTGTAAGTGTCGTAACTTATACTTGATGGGTTATTAGACCACCTTGTTGGGGTCGGCCCTGTACAAGTCATGTGGGTCAAAGGGTTATTAAACCACCCTAGTGGGGATCGACCCAGTTAGCATTATGTTAAGTGGTTAAGTTGAGGCCAACCTAGTTGAGTAAAGGTCAAGTCAAGTTAGTGTATAAATAGAGAGTGTGTCTCTCTCATTTCACACATTCTATTCTCTCACTCACACTTGGGAGAGTGACGCACTTGTGGAGGAGGAGGCTCTGCTGCTAGGAGAAGACTATCTCTTGTATTCTGGTTGTACCATTGCTCTATCTATCTCTAAGGAAGTTATTGGGGTTTTTCACCTTTATGGTTTTCCCCAAGTAAAATCTATGTCTCTTGTGTGCTTGCATTATTGTTTCTATGATTGATATGCTGTAGATATGATGTACATGTTGTTCTCTCAGTTAAGATCCTAGATCAGATTGAAGTAAATTTTGAAAATTTAACATGGTATCAGAGCTAGCCTGAAAGAAGGCATGATATGGCATGTATGACACTTGTTTCACTTACGATGCTAGGGATTGATATAGAAAAAACCAGTCATCGTAGCACTTTTGTTATAAATCCATTTTGGCGAAGGTTTCATATCTGAAACTTTTACAGGTCGAAAATCAGATCCCCATGTACCTTGTTTCCAAAGGACAACCTCTAATTCATTATACTTTGTGATTTATGATCTATACAATATAGGGTTTCTGCCTCCTCCAAATCTCAGTCATAAACAGGTGACCTTGGAAAAAAGGTCATAACTTGGGCTAGGAAGCTCCAAATGAAATTTCGTAAAATGTGACACATAGTACACAAACTGTGCTATCTTAGGAAATGTTTTCAGAGCCCTAGGTTGAACCAGTGACACGTGGCATGCCGTACAATTTTTCTCTCCTGTATTATCCCATAAACGGGTCACGTTGCGCCACTTGGCATAACTTTCTCTCAGAGAATCCAATTGAGGTCAGACCTATCGGGATGGAAAGCTAATAGGTCGGGCTATCTCAAGAAAAAAATTTAGAGGCCTAAGTTGAACCAGTGACATGTGGCACGCCGTACAATTTCAGTCTGCGGAATTATCCCATAAACAAGGCACGTTGCAACACTTGGAATAACTCTCTCTCAGAGAATCCAATTGAGGTCAGACCTGTCGGGATGGAAAGATAACAGGCCGGGCTATCTCAGGAAAATTGTTCAGACCCTATGGATTGAAAAGTTCGGAGTTACACCAGAAACAATTAGGTACATATTTATGTCAAAACATAATTATTTTTTAGCACCTTCATTCATGGCTTCCGAAATTTAGGGCTTCGTAGAAAGTTGGAAGTTTTGTAATCGGAGACCACAGCTAGATGCTACTCATCAAAATCGAAATTTAGAGACCAATATCAGATTTTTTGGTTGGGCAGAAGGCCGGGATTGATCAAACCCCAGTTCGAGACTTTGATCGGAAAGATGGAAAATTAGGGCTTCTGCAAAACTTGGAATTTTGGAAATCTGTGACCACGGCTGGAAGCTCCTCAGAAAAATCAAATATTAGAGCTTTGAATCAAATATTTTGGTTGGGTGAAGCTCCAGGAAACTCAAACCCTAATTCAGGGTCCTCCATAGTGAATCCGGAAATCTAAAAGGCAATTTCGAGGGGTGAAACTTTGCAGTTTTCAAATTTTGAATATACCAACTTGATCAGCTCATCAAGGCGCATATTTCTATCATTTCTGAAGTTTGAAATTCAAAGTTTGAATTTTTGGGGTTTCTCTGACAAACCCTAATCCAACTCCAAGTCCAGTTCTTGCAAATCAAGTGGATTGGGTTAATCCTAGAAGAAGATGGATTTGTCACCTGCATAAATGAAGAAGTTCCTGTCTCAGAGGGAGATGAGGCTAAGGCCTTCCATAAGAAGATTACAAGCAATCTTGACAGGTATGGCTTACAGGTATGTTTCAAATTCTGTTCATGGTTAATTTTATGATATGTTTGTCTTCATATCATTACAGTACAATCTTGATTAATTACTAGACTTGTCGTATCACCTTAATAGAAGATATTCATTGATTAAGGTTTTGACACTTATGATTGTACTAATGCATTGTGATGTTGTATGAGGTTTATGTTGTTCGCTAACACAAAAGGTACACCAAGAAAGTCAAATCATGTTCTACTTCAAGAACATATGATCATGGTGACATGAAGACAAAGATTCATTCATTGTCATGGATCACATAGAAGATCTACTTTTGAGGTATGTATAACTTGGTTCTACAATGGTTAACTTATGAGACATGCAGGATACTAGCACAAGTCATTGAAGACAACCATAAGACATTATGCGGGTATGTTAGACATAACTAGCTAGCATGCTAATCCAGATATGTTTTTCCTATATCAAGCTAGAATCCTACCTTGTGTGAGGATCTTATATTGTTTTGTTGTTAATAATGATTATTCATGAAGTCATAGGTTTGAATAGTCATGGTTGTATGCATATTATGTTTCTTACCATAATTGATGATATGACTAACTAGAAGAATCATGAAGGTATAGGTTTGAGTAATCACGAGTTTATGCATTGATGATTTAACTAATCCTAAGAGTCCTATGATCAAATAAGAATATGCATGAGTAAAAGAAGACTTCCCTGAAACCTTGAATACTAATGTTTATTATCTGTGAATGATCATGACTATACATGTTTAAGATTATTGTGTTTTGATAGTATTAAGATTATACTAATAAATGTGTGATTATGTATGAGACCTCAAGGATAACACAATGATGATACTAATAAGCATGCATAGTGGTTAAGGATGGATACAAGTTCAAGGATAGGTAATCCAAGAAGCAAAGATCAAGAGGGAGAACACTCCAATTGTTTCTGCAAGAAAGCAAAGGGGCACACTTCAGTAGTTTCTGCAAGGATGCAGATATTCAGAGGGAGGTGACCACTTCTCACAATCCACATCAGAATGGAGTTGCAAAGATTCAAAGGGAGTCCACCCAGCAAGCAAACAAATATAAGTATTTGAATTGTCATTTCTTACATAATGTTATTTAATGATGTATATGCTTATGTTCCTAGAATTAGGTTTTGTATTGTGCATATTAGAATAGTTGCATTGATGAATAGTATACTACTAATATACATGGGTAAGTGGCCTATGGCACTATACAACATTCCATTGCTACTTATCTAGAATGAAGCCTCTTTGCTGACATGTTAGGAGTTGTGCACACTCTTAACAATGTTCTGGTAGAGATTGGAAGGCATCTAGAAAGTTACGGAATATGGATAAATGTTGTATTGAAGCATTGGCTAAGATAATTGCATGACTGTATGACATATTTCTTTATGTGTAAGAATTTGTCCTGAAAACTATGAGATGTTCTCTAATCATGCAATTTAACTTTTTGTGTAGGAAAGATCGTATACCATCACCTACAAAAGAAGGACTACAATATTTGTTCAGCAACAAAGTTATCTATTGAAAATATTGAAGATATTGAAGTTCCCAGGATCTGGGAAGAATGCCATGATCGAGGAGTACCAGTCGATCATGAAGATGTTTGGGATGCAGTCCCAAAGGGTAGTCTGTTGTGACTTCCAAATGGAACTATTATATCAAGCATGCTGCAGATGGCAGCATAGAGAAATATAAAAGTGATGAAATAGAAGATACACCAGATGGATTTCAAGACAACCTTCTTAAATGGTGTAGTCATATATATGTGAAGAACTTGGTAGGATAGACAACTTTCTATCCATTTTGGTCTTTACCAAGAGTGAAGAGGATTCCAACCTTTAGTACAAGGTTGAGGAAGGGAATCCAGTTATTCTACTCATGTATGTGGATGACCTGTTTGTAATAGGAGATGACAGATTGATTGCCGACACACAGAGGAAGCTTGCTGCCGAGTTTGAGATGAAGAACTTGGGGATGATGCACTATTTGTTTTTTTTTGGCATGGAGGCATGGAAGAGTGCATATGGAATCTTCCTTGGACAAGGGAAGTATGCAGTAGAGATCCTGAAGAGGCTCGGGATGATGGATTGCAAGTCCATGGCCACACCTATGGCATCGAATCTTAAGCTTCTTTGTGATGCTTCATCTGAGCCGGTTGATGTCTCTATGTATCGTCAGAGGATTGGGTCCTTGATGTACCTAACGAACACGAGACCAGATATTTTCTTTGCGGTGAACACAATGAGCCAGTTCCTGACGGATCTGAGTAGTGTTCACCTGGTTGCTGTAAAGTGGATTATGGGCTCAAGTATGAAGCGAATCAAAAGTTTAACCTGCAGGGTTATGTTGATTTAGATTGGGCAGGTAGTGCTGCAGATAGGGATCAGGTGTGATCTCTTGGTTTAGCAGGAAGCACTCCTTTGTAGCACTGAGTACAGGTGAAGCAAAGTATGTTGCAGCCTGTTCAGCTAGTTGTTAGGCAGTATGGCTACGGAAGCTACTGTCTGAGTTATTTGATCTCTCGTTGGATGCTACTGGTATCTTTTGTGATAACTAGAGTTGTGTGAAGCTGTCCGAGAACCCAATGTTTCATGACAGGTCAAAACACATAGAGATCAAATATCACTATATTAGGGATATGGTGCAGAGAGGATCCGTGAAGCTCCTGTATATTGTGACGGACGAGGAGATTGCAGATGTGCTGACGAAGCCACTAGCTAGGGTGAAGTTCGAGTACTTCAGGGAGAGGCTTGGTGTTCTTCAGATTGATGACAGTTCGAGGAAAAAGTGATGGACACATTTGCAGAAGCCATTCCAAGCATGTTGGAAGGAGGATCCTTCACATGGCTGTGGATGTAAGCGTTGGATGATGAGCATCAGGACGATGCTCCAGTTACTGCTCTGTATATGCATCATGTTATATGCTCAATATGATCAGTTGGATGATTTATATGTATATGTATGTACGCATGATGTTGGATGCTGGATATGATAAGTTGGATCATTTATATTTATATGTATGTATGCATCATGTTGGATGCTGGATATGATCAGTTGAATCATTTATATGTATGTACGCATCATGTTGGATGCTTGATATGATCGATTGGATCATTTGTATGTATTTTGTATATACATCATGTTGGATGCTTGGACCATGTATCTGTATATGTATCAGGTGGATACATTGTATGATCAGCTGGATCAGGTATTTGTATTTGTATCAGGTCGATACATTGTATGATCAGGTGGATCATGTATGATGATATGTATCAGGTAGATACTTGGTATGCATAAGGTCGATGCATTGTATGATCAGGATGATCATGGATGACGAGCTTCAAGATGTTGCTCCAGATGACATGCAGCAGGATGTTGCAGTGATGATGATTAGGATGATCATGTGTACATCAGGATGATGTATGGTGAGTATCAGGATGATACTCTGTGGCTGTGGAACAGGTTGTGCAGATAAGCATGTAATTTGTGCCCTAGGATATTTGCAGATAGTATTTCGAGGTTTTTCCTATGGCATGTAATTTGTACCCTGGGATATCTGGAAAATGCTCTTTCGAGGTTTTGCTTGGGAGGACATATAATTTGTGCCCTGGGAGATCTGCAGATAGTCTTTCGAGGTTTTTCCTATGGCATGTAATTTGTGCCCTGGGATATCTGGAAGATGCTCTTTCGAGGTTTTGTCCTATGGCATGTAATTTGTGCCCTGGGAGATCCGATAGGCTGAGCCATGTGCTCGTAATTAGTCATGGGATGCTCTTTCTATGTTTTTTCATGACCACATGTAATTTGTGCCCTGGGAGATCCGATAGGTTGAGCCTTGTGCTCGTAATCAATCCTGGGATGCTCTTTCGAGGTTTTGTGGTGACCACATGTAATTTGTGCCCTGGGAGATCCGATAGGTTGAGCCTTGTGCTCGTAATCAGTCCTGGGATTCTCTTTCGAGTTTTTGTGGTGGGGTCACATGTAATAAGTCTTGGAGATCTGGATAGGATGAAAAAGGCCTCAGATGATCTTTAGGGTTCTTGCTAGTCAAGAGACTCTTTTTAGGTTTTGTGACACATGTAATAAGTCCTGAGATTTCCACAATATGGCCAGAGATGACGAAGACCTGCAAGTGGTGGGCCTACATCCAGTATGAAAAACGACTGGCTCTGTAGAACTTCCTATGACGAGTAGATTCAGAGATTGATTGAGATAGCAGCAGCAATGACGATGATGATGACTTGATGGCGATTATCGAGTGACGATGATCCAGAGAAGAAGACTTGTGCTAAAAGACCTGTGTTGAGAAATACCTTCCTAGATAAGAGGGAGTGTTGATGTATATAACTTCGGAATGTATTTCACATATATGTATATTGTATTCCTATAGAGATTTTATTATTCCTCTATATGGAAGTGTCGTCCTTTATATTGTAAGTGCCGTAACTTATACTTGATGGGTTATTAGACCACCTTGTTAGGGTCGGCCCTGTATAAGTCATGTGGCTGAAAGGGTTATTAGACCACCCTATTGGGGGTCGGCCATGTGGGTCAAAGGGTTATTAGACCACCCTAGTGGGGGTCGGCCTAGTTAGCATTATGTTAAGTGGTTAAGTTGAGGCCGACCTAGTTGAGTAAAGGGCAAGTCAATTTAGTGTATAAATAGAGAGTGTGTCTCTCTCATTTTACACATTCTATTCTCTCACTCACACTTGAGAGAGTGGCGCACTTGTGGAGGAGGAGGCTTTGCTACTAGGAGAAGACTATCTCTTGTAGTCTGGTTGTATCATTGCTCTATCTTTCTCTAAGGAAGTTATTGGAGTTTTTCACCTTTATGGTTTTCCCAAAGTAAAATCTGTGTCTCTTGTGTGCTTGCATTATTGTGTCCATGACTGATATGCTGTAGATATGTTGTACATGTTTTTCTCTCAGTTAAGATCCTAGATCAGATTGAAGTAAATTTTGAAAATTTAACACTATCTCTTTCTCGATTCATATAATACCAACACCATCTAGTTCAAACAAAACCATGTACTCACCGAATCAAGCTATCGCACAGGTTCTTACCAAAACGCCTTGTAGTGTTCTATTGCACCAGACTTACTGCAAAAAAAAAGAACCTATGCCTCACAATTAATCAAACTCAAATGAAATGAATGTTAACTAAGACCTAGTTCTTTGACACCTCCCCGTCAACAACACCAAAATGTTCGGAAAAGTAGTTTCTTATTTTACTTCACATAAATTATCGACCAGGGTTTTTAAACTAATGAGGTGTCATGCAAAGTATATGCAAAACTAATTTCAACTAACTAGACTTAATAAACTACTCAAGATAAATCTAAGATGGATTGAATGAATTCACTGTATGCATACCAACAATCACTCTTCATATTTTAACCTTTATAAATCAGGGTCTTGTTTAATATCATCACAATGTTCAAATAAGCAATCTAGTCTTGATATTTGAAAGATACCAACAACAAATGGATTGTACTACAACTCCCGATATAACAACCATCAGACTGTATGGAATCACCTAGTGTACCCCAACAACTAGCTATCGAATCAAACGGTGATCTTTTACCAGCTATTGGAACTGTCAAGATATCTAGAAAATAGTTTATGTTATTTATTACCAAACAGAGAGATGTTCTAACCACACTATTCATCAAAGAAAACTAGATAGATGAAAGATCATAGGTCTAGGTCATGTGTTAGCTAGATCACTTATGGATTTCTCAGGTTTACAATCCTTCAACTATTGGAACAAACCAAGCACATGAGGATCCTCTCAAAGTTATGAAAAGAAAGTAAAGTAAACCCAAGCATTCATCATCAATCTTATAGGATTCAAATTAAATCTATAATATTGGAAATTCTCTTATCAAATTAAATTATAAAGCAAAAGGACAAATATGTGATGAAGACTTCTAAGTATGCCAAGAAACTTGTGTTGGGATAACCTGTAACATAATACAAACATCAATCCAATATGATATACCCTGAGAATAATATAAATGTATCAAACACACTTGTACAAATAAAAACTATGATCTAACACTGCTTGTGTGACCCAGAACAGGGGGGCCTGCGACCCAGAATGGGGGGCCTCCTGGATGAGTGCACTACAGTGGGTCAGAACTCATAAAATTATCAAAATTCCATAATATTCATTAATCAAAGTAAAGAGTACATCATAGGAGTTCAAAGGAATCTGAACTCTAACACCACACTCTTGATACTCTGTATATGGATAGAAAAATATGAGCTAACCTCTCCATAATACTGTCTCACAATATATAAGAGTTCATATGTAATCAATTAAAATGATAACCCATACATCTTGGATCTCGATTCTCCATAGATAGACATACAATGGAAAACATAGGAAAACTACTAATTTCTTGATATATTGATTTAATAAATAACATGAAATCGCAGCTGCAATCCAAATTACACATGACTTCATCAATTATTGATCATGAGCCCAATCAACAGGAAATATTGAAGATATTGGTATACAATGCAAGGCATACATCGTGGAATAGATATCATAATTTAATAAGGTTTTGAATCGTCTATACCTAGCTTAGGTGGTGCACAAGTCAATCCTGTAATTCTGGTAATACGCATTGTTGAAGGATAGCATCACTAGATTAATGGAATGCCTAGTTCCAGTAGCATGTTGAATTCTGGTCAAAAACATATAACTGCTGCAAACCCACGATGGTCAGACTAATCATCTTATATTTGAAAATAGGTAACAAAACATGATAAATCATATCTAATTGAACGTATTTACCTCATAAAGGCAAGGTGATGATAGGACCATTCAAATGCGAGGAAAAGCGTAGAAGTATGAGCAAATAGGTAGGATAATAAGAAGTATTAGGTGTGAAAAGGTTAGCCTACTGATTGCAAAACCAATAAAAAACAAATTCCAACAAGAGGTATTGGTCTTCGAGATCCATAGCTTATGAATATTGCCATCGGAGCCAAAATGCTTAAGAGGCTTCTAGCACGATAAAAGAAATGGTTGAAACAAGTACTTTAGAATAAGTATATCAAAAGACCACTACTCATATGCCTAGATAAGTTCAATTAAAAAGGAAATGGATCAAGAATACGGAGTATGTATAAAGTAAAGGGTAAGATGATACAAGATAGATTGTATTTTATTCCTTGAAATGGGAAGAAAAATAAATATATTTGAGGAAAAGATTCTTGAAAAAGCTCTCATGTCAAGCAATACTAGATTTCCATATTTAAGGACTTGGCTCTCTATTACTGGAATTGTGACCCTTTTTTTATCTCTCTGAATGGGACCAGGTAGGACAATGGAGAAACTAGAAGTGTGTGGGTGTTCCAAATCATTTGAGATATGAATTAGATTTTCTGTCCTCTATGCTACAATGAGTTTCTCCAATCGGAATTCATGCTAGAGACAACAAAGGATTGGGGTTATCCATGGTAAGTACACATGCAAAGAAGGATATGAAAAGCTTATCCTACGCCTCCCTCTTCCCCTATTCTATCATCTTTGGAAAAAAATTGCATATTCATGGCCTTCGTAAACTGAACATTTTATGTTTAGTCCTTGTTCACGAGTGAATCCTCACAATAGATTATGTTGTGACGATTAGTTTTATTCACGAGTGAATCCTCACACCATATTATGTTGTGAGGATTAGTTTTTCCTATTAGATTTTATTTTCTTTTGGAGGATGGGATTTAGTAATTAATGCACAAAGATTTAAGAGAACTCTCAATTCATTTATTAAAGACTCTAGGGGGAGGTTAATTTGCATAAGAGAAGAATATAAAATTGGAACACTTAATCTTATTATGTTGCATATGATCTCATATATATATCACTTTGCTAGTTAAACAAAATGGTTTTTCTTTAGATACCTAGGAATCCCAATCTCTTTCAAAAATGTCAAAGATGTGGATTGGCATAGCATCTCTCATAAAATCAAGGGAAAAATATAGGCATGATGAGTCCATTGGTTGAACTGACAAGTAAGATCATTCTTATCATTTTATTTTTCTCCTCTTCCATTTTTCAATGCTCCTCCCTATTATCTCCTATTACTATAATGCAATATATCTCTAAGGATATACATAATTATTTTTGGCAATGAGGAAAGTCAAGTTGTAAAAAATTTCATTTGGTTAAATGGGAAATTCTTATATCCCTATTGGATCATGGAGGTATGGATATTCGAGTTCCATAACTTATGAATATTCCCACTCGAGCCAAAATGATTTGGAGGCTTCTCACAAGATAAAATGAATGGTGGAAATAAGTACTTTAGAAGAAGTATATCAAAATACCAAGGATCATATGCCTAGATAATTTCACTTGGGAAGGAAATAGACAAGGAATATGGAGACCGTGTAAAGTAAGGGGTAATATGATACCAGATAGTAAATTCCTTGAAATGGGAAGAAAATAAATATATGCGAGGAAAAGATTATTCGAAAAGCGCTGATGTCAAGCAATACTCGATTCACAGATTTTAAGGAATTGGATCTCTCATAATGGAAATATGACCTTTTTTTATCTCTCTTAATGGAACCAGATAGGGCCATCGAGAAGCTAGAAGTGGGTGTGTGTTGCAAATCATTTGAGATATGAATTTATTATTACACATTTGAAAATTCATTAATCAATTATTTTTACGAATTAAAGCATATAAATTTATTTTAAGAAAAAGTGAAATTTATTAGAATTAGAAGAAAAAAGTTACAAAATATGTTGAGATTCCTAAATAATATATCAACACTAATTTACATGATATTTGGTTTATTGTTTGATCTTGTATAGGTGAAAAGTAAGGATTTTAAGTTAAGGCATATTGCCTCTCCCTTCAAGTGACATGAGGCCACCGATACAAATTATGAAGGAGCTTATGATGATGGTGGAATGGATGAGAAGGTTTCCTCGACGTGCCTTATCCATTTGTTGAATATCATTCCGTTTACTCGACTCCCTATATAGTATGGATTCCAATTACTTACTCCTTACAGGGTTGATGGTATTGGGTGGATTACTCGACTCCCTATATAGAATGGATTCCAATTACTTACTCTTTACATGGTTGACGGTATTGGGTGGATAGAGGATTGATAACTTTAAGAATTATGTTTTAGACATCAATATCAAGAGATTTTATAAAAGCTTCACAAAAATGATATGTTTTTGAAATCTATATAGAGATCTAACCCGTTATATAATTTGACAAGAAATTTATATTCAAAACGAGAACTTTAGCCATAAAAAATCATATTTTTTTATTAAAACTACTAAAAATAAAATCTCGATAAAAAAGTGGTGCTACCTAACACCAATTATTTTTGTGGTTAAACATATAGAAATTGAAAAAAAAGCAATCCTTATTGTTGTTTACAAAAACCTTAAAATCAAGCCCTAAATTGAAAACTAATGTTACCTATAGCACATTTTTTCAAAAAATGACATTATTATATCATTCAATCATAATTTAAAATTGTATTTATTAAATATCTTAGTAACAGTATATAAAACTAGCACTTAATTAAACACAAATTGTTCCAGAAACTATTTGACCACTTTTTTCATATAAAATAAAAGAATTTATGATATTGTTCATAATAAAATCATATGAAGTTATGATATTTGGGCGCATAAGAGAGAAAACATAGTACCACTCCTTTTCTGGAGGGGCTAAAATTACAACTTTTTGGAAACTATGGGTGGTATCATTGCAATCAAAATCCTAAATCGATCCATCGATTATAAAATGGACGTGCTATAAACACTATCATCTCTATTGGATCTTAATATTTTAAAAAACAATAACTTAACAAAATAAATTTAAAAAAAGGAAAAATTCAAAAATGTAAAATTTACATCCTTATGAAAAATTATAAACAAAATATTTAAAAAATAAACCTCGAAAACATATAAAATAAAACAAAATAAAACACAAATTTGAAATTAAAAAAAAAAACATTTAAAAAACTTCGAACAAAAAAAAAACAATTCAATTAAAAAAAAAAATTTGAAATAAACCAAATAATTTGAAAAAAAAATCAATAAAAAATTGGAAAAAAAAAAACTAAATTTCAAAACTAAAATCAAAATTCGAAAACCAAAAATTAAAAAAAATTAAAATCTAAAAAAAAAATTAAAAAAAAAAAAAAAACTATCGACCCGAGACTCGTTTCCCTCTCCCCCTTCCCGCCCTTCTCTCTCCTTCCACTCCGCTCCCTGCTCCCCCTCCCATTTCCCTCCCCCATCTCTCCTCCCCCTTCACTCCGCTAGTCCTCCGCCAAGGCATCGCCCCTTTCGTGGTGGCATGATTCTTAGCATCGCGGCCGACCCTTAATGGGGGTGGGGTGGGAAGCAGGAGAGTGTCGTGGAGAGGAGAGGGGAGGGGGATGGGGAGGGCGAGGTGGGATGGAGGAGAGGGAGGAGGGAGAGGTGGGAGGGGTAAGGGGGAGATAAATGAGAGGGGGATACGGGGTTGGGGGGAGCATTTTATTGTTTTTAATTTTAATTTTGATTTTTTTTTTAAATATTAGTTTTTTTGTTTTTTTAAATTTTAAAAATTTCTTTAAAATTTAATTTTTATAAGTTTTTTTTTAACATTGATTCTTTTTTTTTTTTTAATTTTGTTATTAAATTTTTGTTTTTGTTTTTTCTTTCTATTTTATTTAAGAAATAATAATTCCATATACAAAATAATTCAAAATGCATTAAAGATATTTGAAAAGTTTTTTTTTTTTTCAAATTTTCCCTAAAAATGACTTATTTAAGAGAAAAGTATAAAGAAAAAACTTCCAAATTTCATATATTTTCCATTCTATCCAGTTTTTAAAATCCAAAAAAAAATTGAAAATTATATATTTTTTATAAGTACCAGCTAAATGTATAGTTTTTGGTAAAATTTGAAAAAGGGCACTTGTAAATAAATTTTATAGTTTTTTAATAACCAACAAGTTTCAAAATCGCAAAAAACCGGCTCAAAATGAAAAATGGTACTAGTATACACACTTTTTGAAATGAAGGTAAAAATAGCTACTAAAATTGACCCCTAAAAAGGTGAGGACAAAGTTGGGTTCTTGTCAAGTAGTATAAAATGTTATCTTTCTTAGTTTTTATTAAAGAAGTATTATAAACCATTCCAAAGCCATGTTTATATGTTTCTATGTAGTGGGAGATATTTGTGTGAGAGGTAAGGTAGGGATTTTGTTCATAGTGAAAGAGGCCAACAAAAGGGTTAGTGTTTTTAATGATCGGGGAAAGGTCAAGGTTTATATATAGAAGGAAATAACCTTTCCTCACTATGGCTAAAGGAATTGTCTCCAAGATAGGTTCTATAGAAATTGAGAAACATATTGAAGGTTAATTGAAGCCTCTTCTAGTAGTCTTATGAGGTAATAGAATTAGTTTCCAAGCATGAACAACTAACCAGATGAAAGGAAGTCCATAGTGGGAAAGGAAAAACAAGGTCAATGAAATGATGTGTGCATAAATTATGAAGGAACCCTAACATTACATATTGTAGGCTTCTACAATTAATAATGTTATCCATATTGTCTTCACGAATAGTTGCATTATATTTTAAAGTCAAATTTTCAGGCTCGCATCTAGGTTCATCACTATAATAATAAGAGGTGAAGAAGATAATGGTTGATATTTAAAGCATAAATATGATAACCTGCAACCAAGGAGATAGTTCCACTATCTCCTTGACTTATTTTCCAAAGAAAAATTTGTATGCATTGATCTTAAAGAGCAAAAATACATTCCACATGTGCGGAAGAAGCACGATGATGTCCAAAACAAAATTCAAAGTTTGAATCTCCAAAAGTATTTTTTTTTTAAACTTTTACATTGCGTAAAGTACTGTAAAATCTGTTCTTAACTATGAAGTTGATCACTAATCAGAAGAGAAAGTACTATAAGAAACTTCTAATTAAAAGAGTTTAAAGTTATCAGGATTATATTCTGAATAGCCTACTGATAAGTAATAATCTTGCAATCGCCTTCATCCATGAGTAATCCAGCTTTTGAAAGAATGTTAGCTTGCTTGTTTTGATCTCTATAAACATGAGAACATGTTACCTTCTTGAATAAAGTAACCTGTTGTTCCACATTGCTGCCAAGGTTCTCAAGAGAATGACTGTTGAATCTATTGATCTTGTTCATATATTTAATCCAGATCTCAGAATCCCCATATACTTTAAATTTTTCCACCTTCTTCTCTTTAGAAAGTAGAAGTAGTGTTTGCAGAGCAAGACCTTCCGCTCGATTGTTGGATCCAATGCCTCCATTCGCTTGACAACTTTAATAGTTTGTCTCCGATAACCTCAGAATGCCACCCAAGCCACAACAGTTGTTAGTACAGGCTCCATCGAAAAAACCCACAATATCCTGCATTTCAAAGTTCATAGCATTAGGCAATCTGTCCTAAACCTTTTTCTCCTGTCCCTGAAATAATTTGTAAATTGAGAGAATCTGGGCCGTTACGTAAAAACTAGGTAGTTTAATGTCTACAAAGACAAAGTAATTGCGGGCTATCCACACATACCACAGAACCAAGAATGCCAAATATCTTAATATTTTCAAATTTGGGTCTTCAAACCAAGGCTTCAAAAAGATTTCGAAGGATTCACCTTCTTCCATTGGAACAAACTGAAGTTTCTGTCGTAGGCCATCCCATAACTGATGTATAAATGGACAACAAAGAAATAGATGGTCTGCGTCCTCATCAACCATTCTACATAAGCTGCATCTGTCGGGTCCTTCTTTGAATCTTCTTTTTAACATATCCCAGGTAATATCCTTGCCCTTAAAAATAAGCAAAATTAAAATCTTACTTTTGTGGGTTGCCCTAGTGGACCAAATCTTCTTCCACCACCAGGGATTTCTAGAATCCGATAACTCCACAACGAAGTATATGCTGCCCTTATTGAGAAAGTACCTTCATCCTCACTTCCCTACCACTGAATGAATTCTTATTGTCTTGATGATGAACCTATATGGGGTTCAAAATGTTGACTTTAAAATCTAGTACATCTCTACTTGAAGTCAAAATGGATAACCCAAATAAAATTCCTCTACCAAGCCAACTAATGATGAAATGGAGGCTAGGGAAGATACTTTAAGGTATTATAAGAGGTTGACACATGGAGTCTAGGGAAGGTACTTTGAGGTATTATAAGAGGTTCACACATGACATAAAGGTGGAGGCATAATGATTGCAAAGAAAGTGAGGGAGAGACGAGGAAAGACTCCCTCTAACAACATAGATTCCATTATTATGAAAGAGATACTAATTATAGGTTTTTCTCATATGATAGAATGTATTTCAAATGATTTGACTTTCATTGACAAAATAAATCAATCATTTATTACATAACTAAAGAACAATGTATTTAATAGACACCCATTCTCAATAAACTTGATTTCCTATACCACAAATATGAGGGATTATTCAAAGAACTTTGAGATATCGAAGTCATGGGATAAGAGCAAAATTAGGACCAAATCCCAATCTTAAAGACCCTTACAAACACCAACACAACCTTTACCTGAAATAATGAAGCAAATAATTAGGTGCCGCATTGTCTGAGTTGAACTTAGTTCTCAATTTAATTTCTCTCGTATATTAAATATTAGGGAAAGTATTTCCTTTGTTTTAGAACCTAAACAAAGTGATGGTTAACGATCTTTTGGGCTAAAAACAACGTATGTAATTATTATATCGTATTACTATAAATAAATACATAAAAACTATGACCAACTTATTTATATATATATATATATATATATATATCTATATATATATATTCAATCTTCAAAAAAAAATATGTTTTTAAATAATTTATTGTATAATATTCATCACATTTATATAGAACTAAATATATTTGTGCCTCACAATTTTGACATGTTATTTTTATGTATAAACATTGATAAATTGAAATATGACAAAATTATTTCGTAAATTACTTTTAATTAAATTTAATGATAAATAAAGAAAAACAAATATCTAGAAAATTATTGTATAAAGTCATTTCATATTATATTTTAAAATAAATATTATCTTTAATTTTTTTAATAATTTTTTATATAATTTGAATTATTTATAATAGAGAAAACAATGGGTAGAATTATTTAAATTAAAATCAGTTTATAATAATATTAAATAAATATTATATATATATATATGAATGACTAGTTTTATGTGGTCATAATAAAAAACATTATCTTATAATCGGACCATTATAATTTAAATTAATGATGGTTAAAAATAAACATGTTTGGCTAATTTGATGTGGTCACAATTAAATGCAAAGCATCTTGGAACATGATGGGTTTGTTTTGGATATTTTTTTGTATCCATAATCAAAAGCATCTCCACCACGATGCAATACAGTGAATATGATAATTTAATTTAATCTTTGTGAAAGGTACGAACATATAAAATAATCCATGCCATAGTTTTGTTCATTTGACTAGCTATTTGAGGCCACAATTTAAAGCATCATCCAATAGTTTTTCTTATCACCTCAAGACTTGTTTGCCACAAAGTTGGTGTATTATATTTAGTGGGCACAACCTTTTTCGTATTATAAGTTGTAGTCGTGAGACAGAAGTGAGTTGGTGTAATACAAATGGTGGGCTAGTTATCATAGAAGAAATTGTAAAAAATGCCGATAATACATTTCCTTATATTTAAAATGAGCACAATAAATGAGTAGGATGCTTCCTTGAAATGACATATCATCTCCATTTTAAAATGTGACCTTCATGTAACCATAAGTGTGGTGGACCGTTTTCTGAACCTTGTAGGCCTGGTTATTTCAAAAGCCTATTTCAATGTAATTTTCAAGTGACCAGTAAAGAGAATGAGGTTTCATTGGTTTAATGTAAGTGTTTTGTTAGATTAAAGAAGGAATAAAGAGTTTCATACTGTCAATTTATCCATTCACGACATAGTTATATGATTTAACAAGGGCAGCGAGGAGAAAAGTCCATGCGTTAAAATATAAATATAAATAATAAAAACTAAACTAACAAATATGAAACAATAGAATTATTCAAATATAAAAGATGTAAAAAAAAAATTAATAATATAAATATGAATACAAGTTCCCAATTAGGGAATCCTAAGACTTATCAGATCCAGAATTACAGGAAGAGATAACCTTGATGTTGGGTAGTCGGGTTCTGCTTCTAATTCTTTGAGGTTCATGTACTAGCCTGTAGGTAACAAGAGGTTGTGGTCTGGTCCGGTGATTAGTTGGATACGGTGAGTAGATGGAGACGGCAAGGAAAAGCGGTGATATGCTGGGTAGTTGGGAGGGCATAAGGAAGTTATGTCATTAATTAACAAAAAATAATGACGTTTAATAAAAATTATTGATCATGAAAAATAAGTTCCGTATAATTAGTTGTCCATTTAATTGGATGGTTTGATAAAATAATTGGCTGTATTTAACCGATAAAATACTTTGTGACAAGAAAAATGCCCATCAAATTCCAACCCTAGTCTAAAATTCTCCAAAGATGTCCAAACTAGGAACATTTTATTCTATTTTCAAAATTCTATCTCAATTATTCATTGATTAGCTAGTATAGAGCATTACATATTGTAAAAGAAAAAATAAAGTCTTAAAAATATTAAAGAGTTTAACTATTTATGATTGCATGCCCTAGATGGACAATCTTTCTTCTTCCCACAACTAACAATAATAGAGAGGGACTTGAGAAAAAATAAAGTATTAAAAAGTTTAACCATTTATGATTACATGCCTTCCATGGACAATCTTTCTTCTTCCCGCAACAAAGAATAATAAAGGACTTGTGTTTCTAACATGTTCTATATTGTTAAACCATGTCTTCTTTCATGTTTTTTTAATTTTTTTAAATTGTGTCTTCTTCTATGAGTTGTTTTTCCAAAACATTATACTAACGAAATTGGGATGCAAATTTCCTCATATCCTCAAATCCTAATTTCTATTCCAACTCTAATTACTTGATTCTCTATTATATTTTCCTTGCTGTGTACTTGTCCTCCTCTATTGTTTTCTTTTCCATTATTTAATAGTAGAAGATTCCCTTTGTTTTGTTTTTTTTTTAATTTTTTACATCCCTTTCATAATTTTGTTCTCAATATTTTTTCTAAATTTTTCATCTTCTCATTGTCGATGCCATTCTTTTTTAATTTCATTGTTATAGAGTTCACAAATACAAATTGAGTCATGAAGAGAAGAATACTCACATAATGCAAATTGATTCAAGTGGTCATGGTTATTCATACATCTTGAGCATAGTTGAATAAAGGCATAGAGGCCTAGGGAAAATGGATTTTGAGAATAATGTTATAAGGAAAATCTTTAAAATTAAATTATTAAATATTTATAAAGTATAAAGTGGAGGGTTAACTAGTATTACAAATTCCCAATTATTACTAACAAAATGATGTGAAATTTTCATAAAATAGAATTAAACCAAATAAATTGAAAATGACATCACAAACTAGATAAATATAAGAAATTGAGAGTATTGAGACCAATTTCAATTTAAATTATAGTAGTAAAATGAATTTCAATTCCCAAAAACTTACCAGAGATTATAAAAAAAAAACCATATTTAAAACCAAAGCATGTTCTGACTTATAGAAAAATGGTACTCCAACGCAATAATAAAACGAAACAATCCTATTATCTCTCATCCAAAACCAGAACCATTTTTTTTCAAAATCCTATTCACATAGAGGAAATATGCTCACATACTCTATGTCACCCCATCTTTTCAAGTTTCTTTAAAGAGAAATCACATAAGTTTTTGTGAAGAGTACAACACCTTGTCAGAATATTGATATGTAAATGCATCTTGTCATTAATTTTCCACTTGTCGCAGTGTATTAATGATTTCCAAAAGAATCTTATATGGGTGGTTAACATATGGGGGTTGTTAACTTATGGGAGAATGCAAAAAAATATACCCCCTACACCCAATTTTTCCGAAGAATACATTTTGTTAGATTGCAGGTCATATTGGTTTCTATATGAATTCTTTGTAGAAGGTTACATAAAGCATATGAAAAATGATGATCATTAAATTACAAACTCTAAGCATGTTTTATTTTGTCTTTAGCCTTTCCAAAGAGAAGGCTCAAACTTTTTTTTTTTAAGGTTTCATTAATTCCCACGTATATGAACTTTCTTGATTTCATTTGGAGTTAGAGATGAACCGTGCAACTACCACCTCTAAATAATACATATATAGTATAAAATTTAATCTTTATTTATTATGTAAGAATCTTAAAAATAATTCTAAAAGCTAATGAATGAATTTTCAAATTTTATAATATACTATATTCATTTACACAAATAATTTTTTTAAATTACTTTATAATTTAAAATAATAAGTAAACAATTTTCTAATATAAATTCTAAATTTTATTTTTTACACATTTTTAAATATAAATAAAATATAAATTGTTTATTTGTGAACATATAATAATATCATTCAAACTTATTAAACTAGTACAATCGTATTTTTAAAAGGTATTGATATATGTCAATCGACGTATATCAATCACTTTTTAAAATAAGGTTGTGTTAGTTGACGGTCAGCGTGACCAAGTAATGGTGAATTATTATTATTATTGTTATTAATCCATGGTTTAAATCACTTCAAAGTTGAGTTCAATCCAAGGATGACTTGAATGTTAACATCAATTGAAGGGTGTCTGTAATCCAAGGTTTACTTTAGTCCAAGGTCGACTTCAATCCTTAGTGGACTTCAATTTAAGGCTAACTTCAATCCAAGGTGGACTTCAATCCATGATTGACATCACTCAAATGGTTGACTTCAATCCATTAATAATATTAACATTAATGACATCAATCCATGGTTGACTTCAATCCATTAATAATATTAACATTAATGACATCAATCCATGGTTGACTTCAATCCATATTTGACTTCAATCCAAGGTTGACTTTGAACCATGGCTGACTTAAATCAAGAACTACATTTTTAAAAGTCGTTGATTTACTTTGAAACATGGCAGAGTTCAATCCATAGTTGATTTTTAAGAAAGGTTGACATCAATCCATAGTCAATTTTTAAGCAAGGCTAACTTAATCCAAGGTTGACACCAATCCAAGATTGACTTCAATCCATAGTTGACTTTTAAGCAAGGTTGACTTTAATCCAAGGATGAATTCAATCCATGGTTGACTTCAATCCCATTTCAATCCATATGTTACTTTTATGCAAATTTGACTTCAATACATAGATTACCTCAATCCAAAGTTAAATTCAATCCACAGTGACTTCAATCCATGGTTGAATTGTGTTAGGATATTTAGACACTTAAGAGTTAGTTAAGATCAACTTGTGTAATATATCCGTTAGGAAAAGTGTGTTTCTTTAGTATGCATTAGTATGCATTTGTAAATACTTAATCCGAGGATCACGATATGTTCCTGACATAGAGTGATCCGACGGCTCAACCTCTCTTAGATCATACCTACCATTGATCCATGGCTTAACACTCGATTGGTCTATGATCTCTATTTAAAGAGAATGGAGGGTCATTGGAAAGTTGATCGATTATGAGAAGCTCATTTGTAACTTTCTTTCTTTGCATAATAAATTGTCCTGTAGAATCTATTTGGTTGGGGCCGTGGAGTGTTTCCCTCACGAGGGTTTAAACCACGTCAAAACATTGGTGTATCGATCTATAATTTGTTTGTGTGAAGTGGTTTCTCTAGGTGTTCATTCTTTTGGGAGTACCCTGTGTACCCGAACATGGTATCAGAGCTTTTATGAAGAGTCGCTTTCGGTTATGATCTAGATATTGAACTATTATTGCCAAAACTTGAAAGGGTTTTTGGTTCTAGTATTGTTGTGCATTTCTGGGCTATGGGAGGTGTTCCACTGCGTCCAGAGTGCCATTTCCATTATGAAATAGTTTTCGTTTGATCGAAAATGGTTCCCAGTTGCTTCAAAAACGCATATTTAATCAAATCTGAAGGTATAATGTTATAGTGACATTTTTTTATTTTCTGTTTTAAAAGAAAAAATATCTTATATTTTATCAGTTTCTTTCATTACATTTTTTTAGTTTCGGATTGTTGCTTTCCCTGTCTACGTATGCTATTTTCCGTGCACGTTGAGCAATCTCAGCGAATCAGAAACAGAAAGGGAAAGAGTTTTTCTCGGCTGCATATGTTTTTTGCCGTGCACCTTGCGCGATCTCAGCAAATCAGAAACATAGAGAAAATGTAGACTCTCTGGGAAAGTTAATGAGATCTAACTCCACATGTGTGGATTTTTTTTTTTGTTTCGGTTTGTGGTGTGATTTGCAGGTAAAAAGGTAAGCATGGAAACCGAGCAAGAAGAATAAAAAAAAAAACCTTCCTCATTCCCATATTTTACATACCTTTTAATTTAGCTCACTTGGTTCAAAGTTGCTTTATTCCTTAATAGGTCTTGAGTTCAAGTCTTAGGAAGTTATTTTTAAAAGGCAAAGTGCATGCAATTTCTATTTTCAAGTTATTTTATTATAAAAGTGCATCTCACTTAAATAATAAAAAATAAAAATATAAAGTGAGTCATTTAAGTTCATTTTTATTGCTGCACTATTTAAAGTAAATCATTGTAAAAGTGAAATCACTTATTTTATAAAAGTGATTCACTTAAAACAACTTTCTTGTAAAGTGATTTTAAAAGGTTCATCTTGGGAAGAGAGGGGTCCTTTTTTTAGCTGGTCATTCTCTATGTGTCACGTTACTATTGGGGACATCTTCAACATTTTCTTTGTTCAAGCATAACTTCATCATCTGAAGTCAGTTTTTAGTGCCGGTTTTTTTTAAACCTCCAATTTTTTCGAGCTCTTTGCATCCAAACTATTGGTTTCTATTTTTATTGCCACTAATTTGCAGTATGGCCGCCCCTTGTGATATTCTACTTACTAGTTCCAACTATTTCTCATGGAAATCTCGTATGGAGGATGTTCTACGAAGTAGGGGACTTTTCATAATTACCTCAGGGAAAGAAACAGAACCCACTAATGATGATAAGAAAATAAAATAGACAAATAGATGTGACGAAGCTCGTGGATTGATTGGGATGTCAATCTCTATTGATTTTTGATTCCACATATCTGAAATTGATGAACATGATGCTGCTTGGGACAAGTTGGAATTTGTGTTTTGTAAACACAGTGAAATTCAAGGTCATCAACTCGAAAATGAGTTGATTTCTTTAAATTCAAATGATTTTTCATGCATTCAAGATTATTTATCTAAGTACAAAACTCTTAAACTCTTATGTGCAGAATGTAAGATTAAGAGGGAAGATAAACAATGCATTTATCATATTCTTTCAAAACTTGGACCTGGATATTCTATTTTTGTATCTACATTTTACTCCATGAAAGAATCCTTGAATGCAACGAACTATCAAGAGCCTACTCTTGAATCCTTTTGTGATTCCTTGATTAGAGAGAAAGATAAACTCATCCATCTTGGAATAATCAACAATGCAGATACATCTGGGAAAGCCTTATTGTACCAATAGAAAAAAAATTCCAAGCCTCCCAAGAAACAAAATTTTTGCAATAATAAGTCAAACAAGGGTCCCAAACCCTCTCAATCAGCTCCCTATTTAAAAAATGACAAAGGATCCAAGCCAAAATGTAAGAAGACGGAGCATCATTGCAATTATTGTGGGAAAGATAATCATGATGAATCTAAGTGTTTCAAGAAGATGGCAACCTTGGAAGCAACAATGAAGAAGCACCACATCAACCTAGATTCACCTTCGGAATCTACCTCTCATGGACATGCACTTTGTGCTTCTGGATATTCTTATAATGCATATTCTTCTTCTACTTCAAATGAATGGCTCATTGATTCTGGAGCATCTTATCATATGGATAAGGATCAAGCCATATTTTCTACTATGCATGAATGTAACACCAAACAAATATTTGTTGGTGTTGATAGATCTCTAAGTGTTGTAGGAGCTGGAATAGTTCGAGTAGATAATGGTCATTTCAATGATGTACTATGTGTTCCAAGAATTTCCTGCAATTTCTTATCAGTCTATCAAATCAGACATTCTAGTGAAGGTAAAATTATGACTTTTACATCTCACCAAGTTGTAATCAAGGATTTTAAAGATCCTCAATAGGTCCTAGCTACCGGAATTGTTGATGATATTACCAGGTTGTACAAGTTTAACAACTTTGGTTCATCACCTTTTCCTTCAGGTTTTGTTGCTCATAGTGATAACTTGAGCAAACTTTGGCATAAGCGATTTGGTCACTTAAATTATCACTCATTGCAACAACTATGTAAAGAAAATATGGTGACAGGTCTTCCAATGGTATCTTGTAGAGACGGTGTTTGTTCCGGTTGTGTACTCGAAAAACATCATCAGGACAGTTTTGATAAACGTGCCTCTTGGCACGCCTCGGTTCCCTTGGAGCTTGTGCATAGTGACTTGTGTGGTCCTCTTCCATCTGCTTCCTTTTCTGGTTTCAAATATTTCTTAACTTTCATTGACGATTACACTAGATGCACTTGGGTTTATTTCCTAAAACTTAAGAGCTAAGTATTTAACATGTTCTTGGCCTACAAGGCCCTTGTTGAAAAACAATATGGCCATCAAATTATTAAGTTAATATCTGACAATGGAGGAGAATATGTTAACAAAAAGCTCACTAGTTTCTGCACTGAACAAGGAATCCAACAACAACACATTGTTCCATATATACCACAACAAATGGTGTAGCTGAATGGAAGAACCACACTTTAAAAGAAATGGCTAATTGTATGATCCAATCTAAAGGACTAAGTCTTCAATTTTGGGATGAAGCCATTAATTGTGCAAATTACATAGTTAATCGCACCCCCACTAAAGCGTTACAAGGGATCACACTAGAAGAAGCATGGAGTAAAATTAAACCAGATGTAAGTCACTTCCGTGTGTTTGGTAGTGAAGCGTGGGCTCACATTCCGGATGAAAAACGGAAAGTATTGCAGCCTAAAAGTGAAAAGTGCATATTTGTTGGATATTCTAAAGATGTAAAAGGTTATAGACTTCTTCAACCACATTCTCATGATGTAATCATTAGAAGAGATGTTAAATTTGATGAAAATCTCTTGGCCTATGAGCTTAACTCGATGATTGTACCATCTTTGACCTGCGAGCCTGATTCAACGATTGTGCCTACTTCTTCTTCTTCCAACTTCCTTGATAGGTTTCCAAATCTAGTTTCTGATGATGATAGTGAGGATGAATATCCACCTCCACCTGCTCATGTTCCTCTAGTTGCACCAGCACAAGTGCTTCCTCGATGGGTCCGTTCAACATGTGAAGCAGCTAGTGATCTTACTGTTGATCCTATAGATCAACGTCCAACACGTTCTCAGTTTCAGTGAGCCTCTTCTCTTTTGGCTCAGGTTTCCGAGAATCATGATCCAAAAACTTTTGCAGAAGCTTCAGAAAATCCAGATTGGGATGCAGCTATGGATGAATAATATCGTTCCTTAATGGCGAACGATACTTGGGATCTTGTACCTCTTCCAAAAGGAAGAAGACTTGTCAGATGCAAATGGGTCTACAGAACTAAGTATGCATCAGATGGAAGTATTGAAAGACTTAAGGCAAGATTAGTTGCCATAGGTTTTTCCCAAGTTGAAGGGATTGACTACAATGAAACCTTTTTTCCTGTTGCAAAAATGAACTCCATCCGCCTTGTTCTTTCCCTTGCAGCCTTACATAGATGGGAAGTCCAACAAATGGATGTCAAGTCTACCTTCTTACATGGTGATTTACAAGAGGAAATTTACATGGAACAACCTCCTGTATATGTTCAGAATAACTCTAGCCTTGTCTACTGCCTTAAGAAATCCTTATATGGCCTTAAGCAAGCTCCTAGAGCTTGGTATGCCAAAATGGATAGGTTTCTCCTTGACACTAGTTTTTCTAGATGCCATTCAGACCCCAATGTCTATACCAAGAAAGAAAGAAACCATCTCATCATACTTGTTCTATATGTTGATGACCTTATTCTTACTGGTAGTGATCCTAAGCTTATAACCCATGTGAAATCCAGTCTTAAGCAAAATTTTGAAATGTCAGACTTAGGCCATTTGCATTATTTTCTTGGTCTCCAAGTCCTGCAAACCAAAGAAGGAATATTTCTTTCTCAGTCTAAGTATGCTTGTGACCTTCTTCATCACTTTCACATGGACGATTGTACACCAACACCTTCTCCCTTCCAGTTTGGAGTCAAACTTTCTGCCACTTGTACTTCAACTGAAGTCGATGCCACCTTGTATCGTCAACTTGTTGGTAGTCTCTTATACTTGACTCATTCTCGTCCTGACCTTTCCTTTGCCATTGGTCGTGTTTCCCATTATATGCAGACACCAAATGAAAGTCACTGGAAAGCAGCTAAAAGAATACTTCGATATATTCGAGTTACAATTTAGTTTGGGATTCATTATAGTACAGGGGGGAAACTTTTGTTAGTCGGTTTCACTGATTCAAATTGGGTCGGCGATCCTAATGATCGAAAGTATGCTGCAGGTTATGTTTTCAGTCTGGGATCTAGACCTATCACTTGGGCTTGTAAGAAACAACAAGCTCTTGCTCTTTCTTCAGTAGAAGCAAAATATCGAGCCGCAGTTAATGCCAGTCAGGAAGCTTTATGGCTTCGATAGATCCTTTCAGAATTTGGATTCGAGCAGCAACAACCTACTCCACTTTGGTGCGAAAATCAAAGTGCCATCAAGCTTTCCAAAGAGTCCTACATCAATGCAACAAACACATTGAGTTACATATGCACTTCATCAGAAATCTTGTTCATGATCGTGTTCTTAAAGTGCTCTTTTGTGCTACAGATGATCAAGTTCCAGACATCTTCACCAAATCTCTTACAAAAGTGAAGTTTTCTAAACTTCGATCTATGTTAGGAGTTTAGGAACTTGTCATTAATGGGGGATAGGCTCTAATGCCTCCTTCCTTCTCCTAATAGTGTCACTTTTGTAAATCCTTCAATCCTATCCCAAGTTGTTCTTAAGGGGAGATGTTAGGATATCTAGACACTTAGGAGTTAGTTAAGATCAACTTGTGTAATATATCCGTTAGGAAAAGTGTGTTTCTTTAGTATGCATTAGTATTCATTTGTAAATACTTAATCCAACGGCCATGATATGTTCCCCACATAGAGTGATCCGACGACTCAACTTCTCTTAGATCATACCTACCCTTGATCCGTGGCTTAACACCCGATTGGTCCATGATCTCTATTTAAAGAGCATGGAGGGTCATTGGAAATTTGATCGATTATGAGAAGCTCATTTGTAACTTTATTTATTTGCATAATAAATTGTCCCATAGAAGCTATTTAGCCGGGGCCGTGGAGTGTTTCCCTCATGAGGGTTTAAACCACGTCAAAGCATCGGTGTATTGATCTGTGATCTATTTGTGTGAAGTGGTTGCTCTAGGTGTTCGGTCTTTTGGGAGTACCCTGTGTACCCAAACAAATTGAATCCATGGTTAACTTCAATCCATAGTTGGATTTAATACAAGGTTCACTTCAATTCAAGGTTAACTTCAATCAAAGGGTGAATTTGAGCCAAGGTTAACTTCAATCCATGGTTGAGTTCAATCCAAGGTTGAATTTAATCCATGGGTGACTTCAATCCAAGGTTGGCTTTAAGCCAAGGTTAACTTCAATCCACGGTTGAATTCAATCTACAGTTGACTTCAATCAAAGCTTGACTTTAATTCAATGGTTGATTTTTAATCCATTAATAATATTAACATTAATGGCTTCAATCCATGTTTGAATTCAATATATAGCTAACTTAAATCCATGGTTGAATATAATCTAAGGTTGACTTTGAACCATGGTTAACTTCAATGTACAAGCACATTTTTAGAAGTGGCTTATTGACTTCGAACCATGGTTAACTTTAATCCATCGTTGACTTTTAAGCAACGTTGACTTCAATCCATAATGAAATTTTAAGTAAGCTTGTCTTCAATCAAAGGTTGACTTCAATCCATAGTTGACTTTGAAGAAAGGTTGAATTCAATCCAAGGTTGACTTTAATCCATGGTTGACAACAATCCATAGTTGACTTCAACCAAAGGTTAACCTCAATTCATTGTTAGAATTTTACGTAAGGTTTACTTTAGTCCAAGGTTGACTTCAATCCATTGTAGGCTTCAATCCAAGGTTGGATTCAATCCATGGATGACTTCAATCCAAGTTTGACTTCAGTCCATGGTTGAATTTAATGCATGGTTGACTTCAATACAAGGTTGAATTCAATCCAAGGATGAATTTGATCCAAAGTTGACTTCAATCCATGGTCGAATCTAATCCAAGGTTGACTTCAAACCATGGTTTATTTTAATCCATGGTTGACTTCAATCCAAGGTTGACTTCAATCCATGTGTGACCATAATCCAAGTTTGAATTCAGTGTTGACTTCAATCTAAGGTTGACTTTAAGTGAAGGTTGAATTTAATCAAATAGTTAACTTCAATCTATTAATAATATTAACATTAATTAATTCAATCCATTAATAATATTAACATTAGTGACATCAATCCATCTTTGAATTCAATCCAACACAGACTTTGAACCATGGTTGACTTCAATCCATAACCACATTTTTAAAAGTGGTTGATTAACTTTGAAGCATGGTAGAATTCAATCCATAGTTGAATTTTAAGCAAGATTTACTTTAATTCATTGTTGAATTTTAAGCAAGGTTGACTGGAATCCAAGGTTGACTTCAATCCATAGTTCACTTCAGTCCATAGTTTAGTTTTAAGCAAGGTTTACTCCAATCCAAGGTTGAATTCAATCCATGGTTGATTTCAATCCATAGTTGTCGTCAATCTAACATTGAATTCAATACATATTCGACTTAACTCCATAGTTGACTTTTACGCAAGGTTGAATTTAGTTGAAGGTTGACTTCAATCCATGGTGGAATTAAATCCATGGTTGACTTCAAACCAAGGTTGACTTTAATCTATGGTTAAATTAAATCCATGGTTGACTTCAATCCAAGGTTCACTTTAATCCAAGGTTGAATTTAGTGAATCTTGCTTGATTATGATTAACTATGATTACGTAGGATAATGTTTCATTACGATGTTCTTAAATCATTATGATGCATTGTGATTTTTATGATTGTTGACTTATTTTGGCCATAACTTCCCTACGTTGGCCATAATTGAATTTTGTTTGCCAAGGTTCATTATGGTTGAATTTAGTTTGCTATTGTTGACATTCACTATGTGGTTGATGACGATGGTTGACTATGGTCATTCATTGTTGATGTTAGTTGACCATGGTTTTTCAGGGTTGAATTTCATCAATGAGGGTTGACCATGGTTGACTATGTTTGACCTTTGTTAGCCATGGTTCATTGTGGTTGATCATGGTTGACTATGGTTGATGGTGGTTGCTTATGGCTAACTATGGTTTATTATGGTATTTTTGTTGATGTATTTGTAACTTCGGAAGATATTCACTTGTATATTGTATTTGTACTTTATTATATCCCCAACAGAGATGTATTATTCCTACAATTGGAAGTATCATCAGTTGTACTTGCAAGTGTTGCAAGTTATAATGTAAGTGTCGTAACTTATACTTGATGGGTTATTATACCACCTTGATGGGGTTGGCCCTGTATGAGTCTTATGAGTTAAAGGGTTATTATACCACCCTAGTGTGGTCGGACCAGTTAGTATTATGTTAAGTGGTTAAGTTGAGGCCGACCTAGTTGAGTTAAGGTTAAGTGAAAGTTAGTGTATAAATAGAGAGTGTGTCTCTCTCATTTTACACATTCTATTCTTCACTCACTTCGCATTAGTGAGAGAGAGGAGGAGTAAGCACAAGTGGAGGAGGAGCATGCTGCTGAAGATATCTATCTCTTGGGTTTGATCATTGTGATCCTTGTATTGATGCTTATTATATCTCTGAAGAACTTGTGGGGTTTTTCACCTTCTTGGTTTTTCCCGGTGAAATGTTTTGTGTCTCTTGTCTCTTGTCTCTTATGACTGATATGTTGTACATGTTATTATTTTAGTTAAGATCCTACATCTATTGAATTAAACGTTGAAAATATAACATGGTATCAGAACTATCCTAAAGGAAGGCATGCTATGGAATTTATGAGACTTGTTGCACTTGTGACAAATCGGAAGCTAGGGCTTGATATAACAAAAATAGTTCTTCGTAGCACTTTCATTAGAAATACATTTTGGTGAAGGTTCAGGATCTGAAACTTTAACAAGTCGGAGGGGACATCCCCATGTACCTTGTTTCCGAAGCACAACATCTGATTCATTGTACGTTGTGAGATATGATCAATACAATGTAGGATTTATGCCTCTTCCAGAACTCAGTCATAAACAGGTGACCTAGGAAAAAAGGTCACAACTTGCGCTAGGAAGCTCCAAATGAAATTCTGTAAAAGGTCATAGTAAGATCACGAACGGTAGTTTCTGAGGTGATTTTTTCAGATGCTGAATTTGAACCAGTGACACGTGGCACGCCGTACAAGTTTGCTCTCCTATTTTATCCCATAAACAGGTCACGTTGCGACACTTGCCATAAATCTCTCTTAGAGAATCCAATTGAGGTCAGACCTATAGGGTTGGAAAGATGACAGGTCAGGATACCACAAAATGAAGTTTCAAACCCTGTGGATTCTTAATTTTAGAGATTCACTAGAAACAATCAGGTGCCTATTTCTGTCAAAACAGAATTGGATTCTGAGCACCTACATTCTTGGCTTGTCACTAGTACAGGAATTTAGGGATTCAGAGAATGTTGGAATTTTTGGAATTGAAGACCACGGCTGAATGCTCCTCATAAAGATCAAAATTTTGAGACCAAGATCAATGTTTTTGGGTGGGCAGAAGGCTGGGCTTGTTAAAACCCTAGTTCGGGATTTTGATCAGAAAGGTGAATTAGGGCTTTTGCAAAAGTTGGAATTTTTTAAATCTGTGACCACTGCTAGAATATCCTCAGAAAAATCGAAGTTTAGAACACAAGATCAAACCTTTTGGATGGTGAGAATACCGGGGTTTATCAAACCCTAGTTCGGATTCCTATCCAAAAGATCTGGAAGTTTCGAAGGCAATTTTGAGGGGTCAAATTTTACAGTTTTAAAAATTGAAGTATACCAGCTTGATCAGCTCAACAAGACACATCTTTCCATCCATTCAGAAGTTTGAAATTCAAAATTTGAATTTTTAGGGTTTCTCTGACAAACCCTAATCCAACTCCATTTCTAGTGTCAGCAAATCAAAGTGGATTGGGTTGATCCTATAAGAGAATGAATTAGGAACCTGTATAAGTGAAGAAGTTCCAGTTCCAGAGGGAGATAAGGCTAAGGACTTACATAAGAAGACTACAAGCAATCCCAATAGGTATGACTTGAAGAGATACAGGTATGTTTGTGAAATCTATTCATGATTAATTTTATGATATGTTTGTCTTCATATTATTAGTACAATCTTGATTAATCTTAGACTTGTCTTATCACCTTAGTAAAAGTATGAATGCTTGTAGAAATTCATTGATTAGGGTTATGACACTTATGATTGTACTAATGCACCATGATGTTGTATGAGGTTGATGTTGTCCACTAACATAAAATGTACATCAAGAAAGACAAATCAAGTTCTAGATCAAGAACATATGACCATGGTGACATGAAGACAAAGACTCATCCATAGCCATTATAGAAGCTCTACTTACGAGGTATGTATAATTTGGTTCTACAATGGTTAACTTATGAGTTATGCAAGTTACTAAGCACAAGTCATTGAAGAGAACAAGAAGACATTGTTTGGGTATGTTAGATATCACTATAAAACATGATAAACAGGTATGTTTTTTCCTATATCAAGTTAGACTCCTACCTTGTGTTAGGATATTATATTTTTGTATGAATCATAATGATTATTCTTGAAGTTTGAATTTTAAGTAATCAACGGTGTATGCATATTATGCTTCTTACTTTGATTAATGATATGACTAACGAGAAGAGTCATATGGTCAAATAAGATTATGCGTGAATAAAAGAAGTCTTTCCCGAAACCTTGAATACTAATGCTTGTGATCAATTACCTGTGTGTGAAATAATCATGACCATACATGTTAAGTTTATTTAGGATCATAATGTTTTGATAGTATTGATATTATACCAATGGATGTATGATCATGTATGAGATCTTGCAGATGACATTAGTGCACACTTAAGCGTGCATAGTGGCCTAGTATGAATATAAGTTCAAGGATAGGTAATCCAGAAAGCAAAGATTGAGAGGGAGTCCGCCCTACAACTAAAGAAAGATAAGTATTTGAATTGTCATTTATTATATGATTACTTAAATGATGTTGTCCAGTCATGTACATACTTATGTACCTAGATTTAGGATGTACATTTTGCATTTTAGAAAAGTTGCATTAATGAACAATATACTACTAGTATGCATGCAATGGGTAAGTGGCCTATGGTACTATACAACATTCAATTGCTACTTATCTAGAATGAAACCTCTTTGCTGACATGTTGGGAGTTGTGCACACTCTTAACAATGTTCTGGTAGAGATGGAAGGCATCTAGAAAGTTACGGGATATGGATAAATGTTGTATTGAAGCATTGGCTAAGATAATTGCATGACTGTATGACATATATCTTTATGTGTAAGATTTTATTTTGAAAACTATGAGATATTTCTAATCATGTAATTGAATTTGAATTGTAGGAAAGATCATGTACAATCACCTACAAAAGAAGGATTACAACATTTGTTCTGGCAACGAAGTTCAAGAAAACTATCTATTGAAGATATTGAAGAATATGAAGTTCCCAAGATCTGGGATGCAATAATGAAAGGATGCCATGATCGAGGAATGTCATTCGATCATGAAGAATGATGTATGGGATGTGGTCCCAAGACCACAAGGGAAGTCTATTGTGACTTCCAAATGAATCTATAAGATCAAGCATGCTGCAGATGGTAGCATAGCGAAATACAAGGCAAGGTTTGTAGCTCGTGGCTTCTCCAATAAGGAAGGGATAGATTATGAAGACACATTTGTACCTGTAGCCAGATATACTTCCATCAGAACAATACTTTCCTTGGCTGCAGTGATGAAGTGGAAGATACACCAGATGGATGTCAAGACAACTTTCTTGAATGGTGCAGTCAAAGAGGAAGTGTATGTGGAGCAGCCACTCGGTTTTGCGACACATGATAGGGAGTCATACGTGTGCATGTTGAAGAAAGCCTTGTATGGATTGAAGCAAGCTCCTAGGACTTGGTATGGTAGGATAGACAACTTTCTATCCAGTTTCGGATTTGCTAAGAGTAAAGAAAACTCCAACCTTTACTAAAAGGTTGAGGAAGGCAATCCAGTGATACTACTATTGTATGTGGATGACCTGTTTGTTGCAGGTGAGGATAGATTGATTTCCAATACAAAGAGGAAGCTTGCTGCCAAGTTTGAGATGAAGGAATTTAGGATGATGCATTACTTTCTAGGAATGGAGGTGTGGCAGAGTGTAGATGGAATCTTCCTTGGATAAGGGAAGTATGCAGTAGAGATCCTGAAGCGGTTTGGGATGATGGAATGCAAGGCCATGGCCACACCTATGGAATCCAACCTGAATCTTTTGTCTGATGCTTCATCTGATCCGATTTATGTCACAGTGTATTGTCAGATGATTACGTCCTTGATGTACCTGACGAACATGAGACTAGATATTTTCTTTGCAGTGAACACATTAATCCAGTTCCTCACGGATCCCAGAGGTGTTCATCTGGTTGCTGTAAAGCATATTCTGAGGTACCTGAAGGGTACAATTGATTATGGGCTTAAGTATGATGCAAATCAAAAGTTTAACCTAGAGGGTTATGTTGATTTAGATTGACCAGGCATTGCTGCAGATAGGAAGAGCACTTCTGGGTGCTACTGCAGTATGGGATCAGGTGTGATCTCTTGGTTTAGCAAGAAACAGTCCTACGTAGCACTGACTATAGACGAAGCAGAGTATGCCATAGCTTGTTCGGACAGTTGTGAGGAAGTATGGATTAGGAAGCTACTATTTGAGTTATTTGATCTCTCGTTGGATTATACATATATCTTCTGTGACAACCAAATTTTTGTGAAGTTGTCTGAGAACCCAGTGTTCCATGACAAGTCGAAGCACATTGAGATCAAATATCACTATATCAGGGATATGGTGTAGAGAGGAGCAGTGAAGCTCCTATATGTTGCGACGGATTAGTAGGTTGCAAATGGGTTGACTAAACCACTAGCCATAGTGAAGTTTGAGTACTTCAGAGAGAGGCTTGGTGTTCTTCAAATTGAAGATACTTTGAGGAAGAGGTGATGGGACACATTTGTAGGAGCCATTCCAAGCATGGTGATAGGAGGATCCTTTCCATGGCTGTGGATGTAAGTGTTATGTGATGAGAATCATGACGATGCTCTAGTTACTCCTCTGGATATGCATCAGTTGGATGCTTTGTATGATCAGTTGGATCATTTATATGTATATGCATCAAGTGGATGCTTTGTATGATGACTTGGATCATGTATGATGGCATGCATGTGGAAGATGCTGTGACGATGATCAGGATGATCATGTGTGATGAGTATCGTGACAATGCTCTGGATGACACGCATCAGGATGATGCAGTGATGATGATCAGGATGATCATGTGTGATGAGTATCAGGATGATGCTCTGGATGACATGCATCAGAATGATGCAGTGATGATGATCAGGATGATCATGGATATTAGGATGATGTATGATGAGTATCATGTTGATACTCTGTGGCCATGAATAGGTTGTGCAGATGAGCATGTAAGTTGACCTGGGAGATCTTGCCGATTATGCTGCGGAACATAAAGGATCATGGGATACTCTTTTGAGGCATTGCTTTGGGAGGACATGTAACTAGACCTGGGACATCTTGTCGGTTGTACTACGGCACATAAATGATCCTGGGATACTCTTTTGAGGATTTGTCCTATGGCATGGAATAAGCCCTAGAGATGTGATTGGTTGAGCAGTAAGCTCGTAATTAGTCCCAGGATGCTCTTTAAAGGTTTTTCCTAACCACATGTAATCAGCCCTAGAGATCCGATAGGTTGAGCAGTAAGCTCGTAATGAGTCTTGTGATGCTCTTTAGAGTACTTGCAGGTTGCAAGATGCTCTTTAAAGGTTTTGTGGTGTGGGGGTCACATATAATCAGTCCTGGAGATCCGATAGGTTGAGAAGTAAGTTCATAATCAGTCCTGGGATGCTCTTTAGAGTTGTTGGAGGATGCAAGACACTCTTTTAGGGTTTTCTGACCGTTAACATGTAAAATATCCTGGGAGATCCAATAGGTTGAGTAGCAAGCTTGTAATCAATCTTGGGATGCTCTTTTTAGGTTTTTTTGATACACGTAATTAGTCCCGGGATCCACAATATGGATAGTGTTGATGAAGACCTACAGGTGGTGGGCCTCCATCCAACATGAAAAAGGGTTGGCTCTGTAGAAATTCCTATGATGATAATAATTATGAGATAGCCTAATGATCGAGATGTCGAGTACAGTAGCAGCAATGATGATGATGCTTTGTGATCCAGTGATGATGATCCAACTCCAGAATTGAAGACTTGTGCCTATATGTTTTGATGACTTGTGTCAAGAGAATACCTTCCTAGTTAAGAGGGAGTGTTAATGTATTTGTAACTTCGGAAGATATTCACTTGTATATTGTATTTGTACTTTATTGTATCGCCAATAGAGATGTATTATTCCTCGGATTGGAAGTGTCGTCAGTTGTACTTGCAAGTGTCGCAAGTTATATTGTAAGTGTCATAACTTATACTTGATGGGTTATTATACCACCTTAATGGGGTTGGACCTGTATAAGTCTTATGGGTTAAAGGGTTATTAGACCACCCTAGTGGGGTCGACCCAGTTAGTATTATGTTAAGTGGTTAAGTTGAGGCCGACTTAGTTGAGTAAAGGTCAAGTGAAAGTTAGTGTATAAATAGAGAGTTTGTCTCTCTCATTTTACACATTCTATTCTTCACTCACTTCACATTAGTGAGAGAGAGGAGGAGTGCGCACAAGTGGAGGAGGAGCATGCGGCTAAAGATATCTATCTCTTGGGTTTGATCATTGTGATCCTTATATTGATGCTTATTCTATCTCTGAGGAAGTTGCGAGGTTTTTCACCTTCTTGGTTTTCCTCAGTGAAATGTTTTGTGTCTCTTGTCTCTCGTCTCTTATGCTTAATATGTTGTACATGTTATTCTTTCAGTTAAGATCCTGGATCTATTGAATTAAATGTTGAAAATCTAACAATTTCATGGATGAACATGGTTTTTCATCTTTGACTATGGTTTCTCAAGGTTGATCGTGGCTATTCATGGCGAACTATTTTTGAGCCTTTGGTTAACTATGCTTGACTATTGTTTACCATGGTTAACCAAATATGGTTTACCCTAGTTGAATATCATTTTCTATGGTTGACCTTAGTTGAATATGATAAACTATAGTTGAACATAGTTGGTTAACCATGGTTGTTAATGGTTAAGTATGATTGATCATGGTTTACTATGGTTGACCACGTTTATTCATGGTTGACCATGGTTGAATATGGATTTTCATGATTGTGGTTGTTCATGGATGATTGTGGTTGTTCATGGATGATTGTGGTTGCTCATAGTTGTGTTTAGATGAACATGGTTGTTCATGGTTAGATGTAGTTTTTCATGGTTTACAATAGTTGTATAATATTTACCATGATTTATGGGTGTTCATGGTTGACTATGATTGTTCATGGTTGACCATCGATGACTCTGGTTGACCATGGTTATTCATGGCTGACCATGGTAGAATATGGTTGGCCATTGTTGACTATGGGTTTTCGTGCCTGACTATGGTCAATGATGGTTGACTATGGTTGTTCATGGTTGACTATAGTTGATGGGGGCTATTCATGACTGATTATTGTTGATTATGGTTGTTCATGGATAAGGATGTTGTCCATGGTTTAATGTTTATGTTCATGGTTGACTCTATGGTTGACCATATGTTTGATTATTGTTGATTATGCTTGAACCTATGTGAATATGGTTGATTATGGATAACCCTAGTTGGTTAACCATGGTTGTTAATAGTTGAATATGGTTTTTCATGGTTAGCCATGGTTGTTAAGGGTTGATCATGGTTTACCATATTTGAATATAGTTTACCATGGTTATTCATGGCTTACCATGGTTGAATATGTTTAAATATTATTGGTCATGTTCAATTTTGGTCAATTTTTGCTTAAAATGTTTTACTTTGGTCAATTTTTCCTAAATAAGATTTACTAATGTTAAGAATGTTGGTCAAATTTCCATAAATGCAATGTTTCTCTAATGTCATCATGGATTGAAACATTCCCCAAGGGTAGAGTTACATCATGAGATATTATTAATGCTATTAATATTAATATTAGTGTTAATATTAATATTGATCTTAAGATTACTAATAATATTACTATTATTTATTAATATCAATAATAATAAACTATAAATAATATTACTATAAATATTATGGTTAATGTTAATATTTTTTCATGTTTTAATGGAATTACTAATATTAATAAAATAATTTTTTTAACCGTAGGGAATTTTATATTAAAAAGGAGGAATAGCATCCAACAATAGTACATCCAAAAATGGGTCATAGGCCATAAAGTTCAAGTGACCAAAACCAAACTGTCTAAGTGTCCAGCATTAGTATAGCCTTGCTACTAAAAACTGCAATCGTATTTTTAAAAGAAAATCGTCTTATAAACTATCCTAAAAGGAATACATAAGTGCAATACATAAAAAATAGAAATTTTAACTTGGAGAATGAAATTATGGTTTGACATGCACTGGTTTAGATGAAAAACCAGCAGTGTTTTCTTTATCAACCAACATCAATCTCAGATGAGATATCTCTTGTTCCAGAATACTTGATTTGAATTGCTTGTGTAGTGGCTATGTCCTGATGCTACTCCAACTTAGTTCCCAGGATGTATACCTACATATGAATATCCCTACATATATCATCCCTAATACACTCTTACCCATCATGTTTGTCTTCCATGGATCGTTCTCACTACCCCATCTCTCTCTCTACCCAACGCACCATTCGACACAACCGCTTGAATTTCCTTGATAATCTCTTCATGTTGTGTTCTAGAAAATAGTCTGAAGCAGACTCTTTCAAATTGGCCATGACTCCTTCCAAATTTATACAATTATGGAGCATGGTCACCTTCTCCTAATTCCATCTAGCAACCATCATCTCGTCCGTAAAGGCCTCAAAACGAAGACACCCATAATTGAGAAAGACGAGGGGCAATGAATTTAATGTCCATCTCCCATTACACATAATGATTATATCCATATGAGATCCATGATAATTGTGTGATTGCACATATGCCATATTAATTCCAAGCCCTGTCATACTCTACCGCTAGAAGGTATACACGAGCCTGCAGTGGGTACGAGAAGGGTGAATTCTCTTGTAGTCTCTTCGCCCTATATTATTCATATATGTATAAAGAGGAGGGCATCATTAATACTAAAACCCATGATAAGTAATGAAACTACTAGCTGAAATCCGATGTCCTTTCCTGTGTTTCCATGGATGGAACTAACATGACTAGAAGCCACCGAATGCATTCTACATGAGAAAGAAATGAGTGAGGATAAGAGACCTTGTTTATTCAACTTGAATTGATAATTAATCACAACCTTATACACAAAGTGTAAGGGAGGATTCTTAGGGGATGGGTTCATAATGAATTCCCCCATGTGAGAAACTTAATCTTCCATCCGGTCATCTATTAGTTGTGTTTGCTTGAGAATCAACTAATTTGTTTTGATTACGGTGAATGTGGAAAAAATCTACTTCTGATAACTTTTCTAGGTCTTTCCAAATCCTTTCTTGGATTCTAAAAAATATATTTTATTCAAAGAAGATCGATTCTTCAATGATTGAATGACTATCTAACATCCCTCTTTTTACACCCTTATTATCGTTGTAAATATATTGTATATATGTATGAATTACCAGGTGAGGATCTCAAGGCCAAGGCCCCACCAGTGGACCTCAAAAATATTGCTATGTTGTTTCCTAAATGTAACTCTGCGAGACTAAAGACGGTCGCAACTAAATGAAAAACAACTAGATCGCCTAAAGAGAGAGGTGAGATGGAAGAGAAGCCATGGGAGTCAATTTATGACGACAAGTATCATCATAATGCCACGGGCACGAGAATATGATAAAATGTTGTCACTAATGGCCTAAAAAAGTTAGGATGCCATCCATTTAGGTGTTGGTTTTAAGTTGGAGTAGTTATTCGCTATCATTGAATAGTAAACTCCTATGGTCTTAAACCTAAACCTATGCATTAATATGCCATCCTAAAACATTATCTAGTGACTATTTTATATAGAAATGTTTTAGGCAATGTTGTGACTTAGGACAAGGTTCTCCATTGTTTTTCACTAAAAAAGAACAATTTCTATACAAATTGTTAAAGTGAAATCAATAAATACAAATGTGTATTAATATATATATGTATATATATGTTGATATATATATATATATAGAGAGAGAGAGAGAGAAAACAAAAAGGTTCCATCCACATTTTTATGTGTAAATACAAATGGTGTTAAGAGAATAAAAGGTATATAATCGAGGTATTATATATATACATATCCTATTTATATAAGAAGCCTAGGAATCAAAGTATTAACAAGTGAGTCCTATTCACCAAGTGACCTATTATATATATATATATATAAGATACGTTTCGAAGGTTTATAGAGAGAAACATTTAAAATATTATATGCACTTATTTATTGACTAAGTGATGAACTTTATAAATGGAATATATATAAATAAATATTTTGAGATATTTCTGAATGAGACTCCACTATTACGAAGTTAATGGAATAAGACCAGCGCTATTGTTAGGATCGGATGAAGGGAACCAACGAGATATTTTCGTAGTTTTTCCTCCCTTGAGAGTGTTGAACTCGAGATGGCCGCCAATCGTAAAAATTGGACCGCCATTTGTCACTCCAACTAGAGTGGAGACTCGCTTTTAAAATTGAAGATCTTGGGTGGAAAGGGGTTGTACCTAGATATTTCATTTTGTTTGTTTTTCTTGGTAGTGTTGAACGGTAAATTTTAGTTTATGTTCGGCTGCTATTGGTGGGATTAATGTTGTAGAAAACGTTGGGAAAAACAGCCTGTGATATGGTTTTTCATTATGGAGATACACAAAGTGTAATGAACAGCCTGCGTAATGTTTTCAATCTGGAGATTGAGGTTGTTTTCTTTTGTTTGTTTTGGCACTAATAATATATACATACTTAAGATATACCTTCCTGAGTTGAAGTATATACATACTTAAGATTATTTTTGAAAGAGCTCTCTCCTTAGGCTAGATTTATGTCCATGCGCATAACTTAGTTAGTCATAGCTATGATTATAAAGATTCAATATATTTCTATAATGTATGTGGATGTTAGCAAGAATCCTATCATTCATATATATAGAGATAAATAGACCTCTATGTCTATGTTTATACTAGGACGGGAAGTTCTTGAAATTGTACTCTAAGAGAGTGGCATTGAGTAGATGGGAAGTTGCAAAGATTTAGTTTTGCAAGATGCAACCTTCTTTTAAATAATAAAATAGATTGCGACTCTTTTTGTGGACGTAGCCCATTAGGGGCGAACCATATGAAAATGGTCTCTTTCTTGGGTGTGTTTTGTGATTGTTGTTGATATTTGCATCATTTATTAAGTTGATTTATATCAAATGAGTAGATTATGTTGTAGGAGTAACAATGATCATAAAAGTAATGTTGGGGAATAATTAGTAAAAATGGATATGCATAAAATTTAAGGTATCATTAATCATGATTGATGTATCATTCTTATGAAATTAGAACAAGATGGTGATTCAATAATTGATTTTATGCGTTACTAAGTTATGACTCAAGTTCTTTTATGTTTCTTATAACTAATTGCGATTAATACCTTGAAATGTGTTATCGAGAAAGATTTACCTTCTTACATCTCATTACTTATTAATTTAAACATGACGTTTGGTACTTTAACAATTAAAATTACTAACTTGGTAAATTGGGTATGTTACAGACTATCCTCAAGTCTCCCAATACAAGAGCTTCTGTGATTCCTTTCTTGTTCAAAAACTTAATTCCTTGCCAAAGAGAAAGGAACTTTTCCTTGTTGTCATAAGTGGTGTCTAAACTCCAAGAAAATGTATCCATAATGTTTCCTCCGGGGTCAAAGATCACCCCTCACTCACCTGCCGCCTCTAGGTTACCTTTTTCCACAACTTAAAATAAAAGCATGTTCTTACTCTTAGCTCTCTTCCAACTATTGAAATATTCATATAACATTCTTAATTCTCAAGACTTCAAATCCCTATATTAGGGGATTAACTTCTTCATCTTCATCCTCAGGGAACACATCCAAAATTCTTCCTCCTAAGAAAGAAGAGGAAGGGGATCAAGAGAGGACAATTTTTCAGAAAAGAGTTTAGACAACATTGAGAGGGCTCTTTTAACATTTTGCATAGGTAAGGTATTGAATCCTTAAAAAATGGCTCTATTTTGAGCTAATCATATTTTCCAATAGACAAATTTTGGAAGATCTTACAACTGAAGAGAACCAAAGTAGGATTTGATCCATCCTGCAAAATAGTTCGTTGGCCTATCTGGAGGAGAGAAAAAGGGGAAAAGGGGCCCTAATACCTCCTTCCACACTTGAATACAGAAAGGGAAGAGAATAATAATATGAAGAATGGTTTCTTTTGCATTTTCACATAAAGCACATCTAGATGGGATAAAAAAACCTCTTTTCTTGAGATTATCTTATGAAAGGATCTTTCCTTGAGAAACCATCCAACTAAATAAATTGATTTTAGGAGGAGCATTGTTTTTCCAAATATTTTTCCACATGATATCCTTCAGAGGAGCACTTTGTTGTAGCTGCTAGAATTCATACCTGTACCTCACAATGTAAATACCTTCTTGAGTGCCCCATCCTCTTTTGTTGGGTTCAACAACATTTAGGGGTGCTTTCCCTTTCAAATGGGACTTCAAAACATTCCATTCATTTTCTAAATGATTGGGAATATATGCAAGTTCCTATCCTATGTAGTCTTTCGAAACTAGGTTCCATTTGCATAGATCTCTTAGATGTATTATCCCTCTAGCCATAATCCAATTGTTGAGATTTTGGATATCAGGAATAACCTCTAGGGGGTGTCTTGGAAGATAAAATCCATCCAAGGATTGATTCTTTGTCGATTTCACGGGGTCCAAAACAAATTATTGTTAAAGAAATTCCAAGCCTTCACAAAAAGCCTCCAGATCATTGTGCCTTTTCTAATTTCGGGGGATGCATCAAGACATATGAGTCTATTTACTCCTAGATATTTCTTGCACAACACTTGAGAGTACCAATCCTTTTTTTCCATCAACACCCTCCAAACAAATTTATCTCCTAAAGCCATATTAATTAGATGTAAATCCCGGATTCCCAAACCTCCCCTTTCCATGGGGCACTTGACCATATTCTAGTTGATGAGAAGGATCCTGTATTCATTTCCTTTACCTCCTCACCATACAAAGGTCCTAACCATATTATTTAACTTTTTTTCACTGAGGAAGGGGCCAACAACAATGAACATAAAATAAAGAAATAGAGGATAGAACTGATTTAATCAAAACCATCATTCCAGCTGAATTTAACCACAACATCCCGAATTGATGCATTTTGTTTTATAATTTATCTTCAACTCCTTTCTAGTTATTCTTCTTTTGCCCATCTTTTGCAATAGGAATCCCCAAATATTTGAAGGAATTCCATGATCCTATTGCTTGAAATCCCAATTCTTGATGGATTTTGGCGAGTAAAGGACCTGAAACATTCCAACAATAAATAGTGCTTTTCCTTTTATTGTTTACACTACCCAAAGTTGTACATAGGGTCTTCAAAATGCTATTGAAATGTTGTGCCACCACCAAAGAGGCCTTTTTTTTTAGTAGGGTATCGTCTGTGAATTGGGAATGATTAAGATCTCTTACATTTCTAGCAATTTTTATACCTTTAATTTGTCCTTCCCTTGTAGCTCTTTCCAAAAATATGCTTAGAGAAACAACCATAATAATATAAACCAGAGGGGAGACAGGATACCCTTTTCAAATACCTCTAGAGGCTTTGAAGAATTTTGAGACCCGATTATTCACCAAAGGAGATATCCATGGCTGCCCTATACAAGCATTGATCCAGGATATAAATTTGTCATTGAATCCAAACTTCCTAAGCACTCTAAAGAGGAATTGATGATTGACTCTATCAAAGGAATTTTCCATATCTAGCTTGATTATCATTCCCCCCCTTTTTTTGCATGCTAGAGTGAATAGATTCTTGGACCAAAATTATATTTTCATGACTTGTCTCTTCTTTACAAAGCCTCCTCGATTTAACAAAAGAATGGAAGGCAAAATATTTTTAAGACTTTGCGCAATAATCTTGGAAAAACATTTGTAGGATACATTGCACAAGGAGATTGGCCGAAATCTATTGAAGGAGATGGGATTGGATTCCTTCGGGATTAGAGCAAGAAAAGAGGAGTTAATTGCATCACCCAAGTGCATATTTTTTTAGCATATACGATCATTCTTAACAAATGTTTTATGATGATGCTCCAACAAAGCTTGTAGAAATGCGCAGAGAAGTTGTCTGGCCCCAGGGCCTTGTTTGAATTCATGTTCTAGATAACTTCTCTAAACTCTTCCTATGTGATATATTTAACCAGATTTTCATTATCCTCCAAAGACACAAGCTAGGGGAAATCATTGGTTGCCTCCTCTTGATGTATTGCAAGGTCTTCATCAGCATTGGCAGAGTAAAGGGAAGAGAAATGTTTGAAAGCCTTTGATTTTATCTCCTCAATTTTATTTTTTTTACCTGCACCTTGCTTCTCGATTTCTCTAACTGCATTTTTTTGCTCGTGGATTATTTCCTGCATATGGAATAAATTTGTGTTTTCATCCCTTGCTTGAATCCATAAAATACTAGATTTGAGCCTCTAGTATTCTTCTTCATCTATATGGTATTAATGCAACTTTCTTTGTAGATCCTCTTTTCTTTAATGTCCTCAATCAAAACCTCCTTATTTTCCATTTCTCTTTGATTCCATTCTAGATTCTCGAGAGCATGAGATCTTTCTTTGGATGGAATCAAAATCATCTAACTTGTCCAGGTTAATAAAATCATATTGATATTAATATGATTTTTAATGTAATATAAATACATCATTAACTAAGCTAGAGGATCAAAATATATATTTATATCAAAACATATAGCTATAATTTTTGTCATACTGAGAAAGTAGAAAATCAACAACATATTTTTTTTTAAGTTAAGTGTGTATGTAACAAAGGATGTGAATTTCAAAATTTTTGTCATCTTGATAGCTAATTAGTTCATGAAAATAACAGAATTAAAAAATATCTCAAATTTTATTTCCATAAAAACATTATTAATCTTTTATTAAATTTTTATCAAAACTTCATTTAAATAAACACTGTCGTAAAAATTATTTTAAAACATAGTATGAATTTAAAACCTTAATTGTGACATAATTTTTTAGAAAAAAAAATATTTTAAAAAATATAAAAATTATTTACTATAGTTATCAAATTTTTCTTAAAACATATTATTAATTTTAAATCTTTAATTATTTAATTATGATATAATTTTTTTTGTTTATGCTAGTATCTATGGGGATTTGAACTTGTGACCTTACATTTACAACTTCTTATCTCAATTACTCTTTACCAATTGCACTACCCCCATAGGCCAATGATCACATAATTATTTGAAAGTACTATTTTTTTCAAATAATATAAAATAATTTAAATAATTTATTAACAATATCATTATTAATATTTAATATCGTTTTAAAAACCAAACTTTTATTTAAATAAACATAAGCTATGATCATAATTATTATTTTAAAATATTAGATATATACATTATTTTAAATCTTTTTAAATAATATATAAATTATTCAAAATTACAATTTAAAAACCTAAAGTTAAAATTAACTTTACCTCGTCGTCATTATAATTTCTTTTATCGCGTTGAAGAGGCGCATTCTACAACCTAGTAGTGGGAGATGTGTAACCCCTTCCGTGCTCATCCTAGATTTTACACGTGTCCATTTTAAATAAAATAAAATATTATAAAAAATAACATGTCAGCTATTTAAAACATTAAAACCCGCATATATATAAAATTACACAAATTAGATAAATTAAAACTCTTCCTAACATTTGCACTTTAAAAGGGGGTCTTCACTTGGAGAGATTTGATCCCTCTTGGCGCTTGGTAGATCCCCTTTAAGATGGATCTATGCTGGTATATACACAACATATAGGTTATGAAGAAAAACCTATTTATTCCTAGTAAAACTTTTCATTGAGTTTTGAAGAGCCATCGTTCAATATTTAGTAAACCATTGTAATTACTTTTTAAGGGAGGCGGTCCACATATCTCATATTTTAAAATGCTATATCAAAGCAAAATCATGTGTATTCCATTCAGGTTTTAATCTATAGATATTGAAGAAAAAATATTTATTATTACTGTGACACAGTTTCTTCTCCTTTGTCGTGTACAATGAACCCCATTTTCATTGAGCTTTGAGGAGCCATCCTTTGATATTTGGTAAACCTCTATCAAATGACATTTTAAGGGAGGTTAACAATAAAAAAATTGTTAAATTTTGAGCATTAATTCACAGTACTCTAGGATATTTACTGAGAGAATAACATATATAGTATATCAACGCATAGCAATCACAATAAGCATGACAAGCATCACAAGAATCAAAAGCATGAGAGACAAGAGACACAGAGTTTCCGTGGTGAAAAACCCCACAACTTCCTCGGAGATAGAGAGAGCAATGGCTCAACCAAAGTACAACCAAAATACACTGAGATAGTTTCCTAGAAGCAAATGATCATCCTCCTCACTAGTGCGCCACTTTCTGAGTGAGAGAGATAAAACTTTCCGAATGATCTAAAGAGATCTCCTGATCTCTATTTATACTAACCTGTTTTCCCAGTGACCTTAAGGGGCCGACTTGTCTAGCTAGGTACATCCACAATATAATATATATATTTTAGGGTCAAACCCACACATGGTGGTCTAATAACGCATCGGCAAGTACACACACTTGCGACACTTGTCAATCCACATGACAACACTTCCTTATAGAGAAATAACACATCTCTAATAAGGGTACAATAAATATATATGAAATACATAGATGAAATACATTCCGAAGTTACATATACATCAACACTCCCTCTTAACTAGGAAAGTATTTCTCGACACAGTTCTGCTAGACAAGTCTTCTTCTCGGGATCATCGCCATCGATGCATCGACACCATTATCATCACTGTTGCTCCTATCTCAACTAATATCTGACTCTACGCATCATAGGAAGTCCTACAGAGCCAGTCCTTTTTCATACTGGATGTAGGCCCACCACCTGCAGGTCTTCGTCATCACTGGCCATACTGTGGAATCCTCGAGACTTATTATGTGCGTCACAAAACCTCGAAAGAGCATCCCAGGATGTTACGAGCACACGGCTCTACCTATAGGATCTCCCAGGGCCATATTATATGTGACCTCACCACAAAAACTAGCAAGTACATCCAAAGCTATTATGAGCACGCAACTCTACCTATAGGATCTCCCATGGACAGATTATATGTGGTCACCACAAAACCTCGCAAGAGCATCCCAGGCTGTTACGAGCACACGGCTCTACCTACAGGATCTCCCAGAAACAGATTATATGTGGTCATGGAAAAACCTCGCAAGAGCATCCCGTGACTTATTACGAGCACACAACTCAACCTATCGGATCTCCAAGGGACATATTATATGCCATAGGACAAAACCTTCAAAGAGCATCTGCCAGATATCCCAGGGCACAAATTACATGCAATAGGAAAAACCTCAAAATACTATCTACAGATCTCCCAGGGCCAAATTATATGTCCTGATCCACCTGATACATATGCAGATACATGGTCCAAGCATCCAACATGATGCATATACAAAATACATACAAATGATCCTACTGATCATGTCCAGCATCCAACACGATGCGTACATACATATAAATGATCCAACTGATCATATCCAGCATCCAACATGATGCATACATACATATAAATGATCCAACTGATCATATCCAACATCCAACATGATGCATACATACAAATGATCCAACTGATCATATCAAAGCAGAAACCAGAACATCATCCTGATGCTCATCATCCAGTGCTTACATCCACAGCCATGTAAAGGATCCTCCTTCGAACATGCTTGGAATGGCTTCAGCAAATGTGTCCATCACTTCTTCCTCGAAGTGTCATCAATCCAAAGAACACCAAGCCTCTCTCTGAAGTACTTGAACTTCACCCTGGCTAGTGGCTTCGTCAGCACATCTGCAATCTCCTCGTCTGTCGCAACATACAGGAGCTTCACAGCTCCTCTCTGCACCATATCCCTGATATAGTGATATTTGATCTCTATGTGTTTTGACCTATCATGAAACACTGGGTTCTCAGACAGCTTCACACAACTCTGGTTATCACAGAAGATACCAGTAGCATCCAACGGGAGATCAAATAACTCAGACAGTAGCTTCCGTAGCCATACTACCTCACAACTAGTTGAATAGGCTACAACATACTCTGCCTCAGTTGTACTCAGTGCTACGTAGGACTGCTTCCTGCTAAACCAAGAGATCACACCTAATCCCATACTGAAGCAGCACCCAGATGTGCTCTTCCTATCCGCAGCACTGCCAGCTCAATTTGAATCAACATAACCCTGTAGGTTAAAGTTTTGATTCACTTCATACTTGAGCCCATAATCCACTGTACCCTTCAGGTACCTCTGAACATGCTTTACAACAACCAGATGAACTCTCCTAAGGTCTGTCAGGAACTGACTCAATGTGTTCACCGCAAAGCAAATATCTGGTCTCATGTTCGTCAGGTACATCAAGGACCCAATCATCTGACGATACATAGAGACATCAACCGGCTCAGATGAAGCATCACATAGAAGCTTCAGATTTGATGCCATAGGTGTGGCCATGGCCTTGCAATCCATCATCCTGAATCTCTTCAGGATATCTACTGTGTACTTCCCTTGACCAAGGAAGATCCCACCTGCACTCTGCCACACCTCCATACCTAGGAAATAATGCATCATACCCAAGTTCTGCACATATATGACTCCCTGTCATGTGTCTCAGAACTAAATGGTTGCTTCACATACACATCTTCTTCAACTACACCATTCAAGAAAGCTGTCTTGAAATCCATCTAGTGTATCTTCTATTTCATCACTTTTATATTTCTCTATGCTGCCATCTGCAGCATGCTTGATCTTGATAGATCCATATGGAAGTCATAACAAACTTCCCTTCAGGTCTTGGGAGTACATCCCAAACATCATTCTTGATCGACTCGTACTCCTAGATCATGGCAATCTTCCCAGATCCTGGGAACTTCAATATCTTCAATATTTTCAAGAGATAACTTTGTTGCTGAACAAATGTTGTAGTCCTTCTTTTGTAGGTGATGGTATACGATCTTTCCTACACAACAAGTTAAATTGCATGATTAGAAAACAACTCATAGTTTTCAGAACAAATTCTTACACATTAAGAAATATGTCATACAATCATGCAATTATCTTAACCAATGCTTCAACACAACATTTATCCATATCCCGTAACTTCCTAGATGCCTTCCAATCTCTACCAGAACATAGTTAAGAGTGTGCACGACTCCCAACATGTCAACAAAGAGGTTTCATTCTAGATAAGGAGCAATGGAATGTTGTATAGTGCCATAGGCCACTTACCCATGTATATTAGTAGTATACCGTTCATTAATGCAATCATTCTAATATGCACAATACATCTCCTAAGTCTAGGAACATAAGCATAATATTATTTAAACAAAATAGGCAAGAAATGATAATTGAAATACTTATCTTTGTTTGTTTGTTGGGAGGAATCCCTCTGAGTCTTTGCTTCCTAGCAGGAGCTGCTAAAGTAGCTTCTTCTAGACCTTTCTGTTGTGGAATGTAGGAAGATGGTCAACTCCCTCTGAAAATCTGCATCCTTGCAGGAGCTGCTGGAGTGTGCTCCCTCTTGATCTTTGATTCCAGGATTACCTGTCCTTGAACTTATATTCATCCTTGCTGACATCAATCTTCTTGAACCCTTGAAAGTATAATATGTAAGCCTTCGAGATTTCACTGTAACCCACAAAGATACCCTTCTTTCCTGAAGGATCTAGTTTAGTCCTCTTTTCCTTTGGGACATGAGTGTATATTGGACAACCAAATATTCTAAGATGGATGACTTCAGGTTTCTTACCAGAAAAGACCTCTTTGGTGTCTTGTTGTCCAATATCTTGTGGGGTGTTCTGTTCTGCACATATACAACTATTCTAGCTGCTTCTGCCCATAGATGCATAGGTAGATCCTGGTCATGTAGCATTTTCCTTTCTACTTCCATGATTGTTCTGTTCTTCCTTTTGCAACTCCATTCTGTTGAGGATTATAAGGATCAGTCAACTCCCTCTTAATCCCTGAATCACTACAAAGCTTCTTGAAGTCACCTGAGGTGAATTCTCCACCATTGTCGGATCTGAATGTTTTGATCTTCTTGTCAGTTTGATTCTCCATCAAGGTTTTGAATTCCTTGAATTTATCAAACACCTCATCTTTGTTCTTCAAGAAGTATACCCAAGTGTTCCTGGAGAAATCATCAATAAATGAGACATAGTAAGCATACCTACTTAGAGAACTAGATGACATAGGACCACATACATCTGAGTGGATGATTTTGAGGATGTCTTTTGCCTTGCTTTCAATGCTTGGGAAATCCTTCTTAATGTTCTTACCTTTTGCACATCATTTGCAAACACCTTCATGTTTGGTCTTGATTTCAGGAAGACTCTCTATGGCCTTGCTTGCAATTGGAAGTGCTCTATAGTGCATATGAGCAAGTCTTCTATGCCAAAGTTAACTTGGCTCCATGGATTCATGTACCATGGCATGTTCAGGTTGTCCCTTCAATTTATACAATCCTCCCTCTTGCTCTCCAATCACTACTGCGTCATCTATGGTCTTTCCCTTTGGCCACATTAGGACTTGGCCATCCACAAATGCAACCCTCATACCTTTTGCATCCAATCCAGAGATGGAGAGCAAGTTCTTCTTGAGCCCAGGTACATAAAGGACTTCTTTCATCTTCAAATATTTTTCAGAATCTAGGTTGTAGGAGGCTTCACCACTTCCTTTGATTGGGTATTGATAATCATCCCCAAATTTCACCTTATGGGGTGATTCATGTTCAGATAGATTCACAAAAGATTCCTTAAACCCAGTCATGTGTTTGGAAGCCCCACTATCAATCAACCAATCATTACAACCATGGGAGATAGTACCTGTGAGAGCAGAGATTAGAACATACTCTTCTTCACTTGATGAGTCATCATCACTTTCTTCCCTAGCCTTCTTCTTTGGAGGTTCATCATCCTCGACAACATGAGCATGGAACTTTCTTTTGCTGCCCTTCTTCTTCTTGCTGGAGTTGTTGTTATTATCCCTTTTGTTCTTGGGACAATCTGAAGCAAAGTGACCCTTCTCATTGCATCTGAAGCATCTTAGATCCTTCTTATTCTTTTGATAGGATCTCTTGTAGCGAGAGTGCTCCTTCTTGGGATTGCTTCTTTTGGTGTGAGCTGCAAGAGCTTGATCTTCACCTCCCATCTTTTCCTCATGAGCTACAAGTCTAGCTTCTTCTTGAGAGCATTCCTCCCACAGTTTACTGAAAGAGATCAATTTCTTTCTTGCACAGATTCCTTGAATAAAGGAGTCCCATGACCTAGGTAGGCCATTCAGGGTGGTCATAACAACTTCACCATTGTCCACTACTTCATCCATAGCTTCAAGCTGCTCCTTGATTTAAGAGACCTTGGAGAAGTAAGATTGAATGGTTTCTCCATTCAACATCTTGACCCCTTTCAATTGATTCCGCGGAGTCATCTTCCGATTTATGTTCTTCCCTTCAAATAGCTTGGTCAGAGAGTCAAACATCTCCTTGGGTGTCTTGAGAGAAGACACATCGGGTATGAGATTGTGTTTAATAGAATTAGCCATGATTCTCTTTGCCTTGACCAAGTTCTTCTTATGCAATACCTTTGCCTCTTCATCCTCTGGGATAGGGATGTCTTCTTTTATATGGGAGTCCAACTCATTCTCTTCCAGGATTAACCCAATCCTATACTTCCAAGATCAAAATTTATCAGCCCCTTCAAGCTTATGCTCAAGCTTGGTGTGGTGAGACATCTTAAAGAGTACTTCGAATGGAAATAGAAAAGATTTAGGTCTTACCACTTGAAATGCTGAAAACTGGATCTGGTCTCGGATTAGGGTTTGTCGAAAAAACTCTAAAAATTCAAAATGTGAATTTCAAATTTCTGAAAGGATAGAAAGATGCACCTTGATGATCTGATCAGCCTGGTGCATTTAGAATTTGAGATCAACAAAGCTTTATCCTTCAGATTTGTCTTTTTGTCCTCCCGGGTTTAGTGGGGAGAGACTTGAATTAGGGTTTGAGTTTCCCGGAGATCTACCTAGCCAAAAATCTCGATCCAAAGCTCTAAACTTTGATTTTTGCAAGGAGCTTCCAGCAATGTCTTCAGATTCGAGAAATTCCTATTTTGTGGAAACCCTAATTTTTAGGGCCAAATCTGAAAATGCTCAGAATTGAATTCTGATTAGACAGATAGATTCTCCTTGATGAGTAGAGTCAATCTACTATACTTCTTTTCCAAAAACTATGGAGAGAAACCCAATAAACAAGAAACTCAATTTTCCATCACCGCAAAATGTCTTCTTCTTAGGTTAGCTCTGAGTCCATGTTAAATTTTGAGCATTAATTCACAATACTCTAGGATCTTTACTAAGAGAATAACATATATAGTATATCAATGCATACCAATCACAATAAGCATGACAAGCATCACAAGAATCAAAAGCGTGGGAGACAAGAGACACAAAGTTTCCGTGGGGAAAACCCTAACGTGAAAAACCCCACAACTTCCTCAGAGATAGAGGGAGCAATGGCTCAACCAAAGTACAACCAAAATACACTAATATAGTTTCCTAGTAGTAGATGATCCTCCTCCTCACTAGTGCACCACTTTCTGAGTGAGAGAGATATAACTTTCCGAATGATCTAAATAGAGATCTCCTGATCTATATTTATACTAACCTATTTGCCCAGTGACCTTATGGGGCCGACTTGTCTAGCTAGGTACATCCATAATATAATATATATATATTAGGGCCGACCCCACACATGGTGGTATAATAACCCATCGGCAAGTACACACACTTGCGACACTTGTCAATCCACATGACGACACTTCCTTATAGAGGAATAACACATCTCTAATAAGGGTACAATAAATATATATGAAATACATAGATGAAATACATTCCGAAGCTACATATACATCAACAAAAACATCAATAGGTAGAAAAAATTCATCCAACGAAGTTCTCCAGAAATTTCAGCGATTAGTTAGTATGAAGCAAAACTTATCACTCATGAGTGTTGGTTTGTAAACTTTGCATTGTAATTAATTTAAACAAGTTAACATAACTAATAATGCAATTTTTTTAAATTGTATTTGAATGCAATTTATAACAAAATACTGTTAGAGTAACCATCAGCTCCTGTAGAATCTAATTTAGCAACAAAGTAAAAAAAAAGTGTAGAAATGACACTAATGATTTGCCTTACCAACAACAATTTTGGAGTTGTCTTGCATGTCAAATATGCTCACTACATTTGGGGTGAATTCAACTCTCCTTCTGGTGCCAGTATGTGGCATTTGATAAACAAAGAGAACATTGACATAAAACTTTGGAATGTGGAGGAAATTCACTAAAGTTTCAATGCCAAGTTCTACCCTCCCTTTTCCAGTTGCCTCTACTAGAGAGTCATATCCCATGAGAATAGGAGGACCATCGTATGGTTTCAAACATGAGAGAACATATTTTGTGTCAGCCATGTGGTGTGAATATTTGGAGTCTATGATACATGAATCTAAAGAAGAATGAATAGTGATTAATGCATGTACATTGCCTCTTGGTTTTGGGGCCTTTTCTTTCTACTTCTTCTCGGCACTTTCTAGAATAAAGTTACCAAGGTTATTTTGCTGAAGTGTTTGCACCATGAGCTCGATGGTCTTCCTTAGCATGAATAATCGGGATGAAAACCATGGTTACAATAGTTGCACTTTGATTTCCCCTTTTTGTCCTTCTTTTATTTTGAGCTAGAAGATTCATCTAAAGCTTTGAGATTGTTTCCCTTTCTTGGATCTACATCCTTCTTCAGTTTTCCTTTGGATTGTTGACTGGGTTTTGAAATGTTCTTCCCACTTACATGCAAAGTACGAGCAGGATATTTGAAATTTTTTAATGTACCCATGTTTATGAGCTTATCCTGCTCATGAATCAAACTCAACAAAAGCATTGAGTGTGGGAATCTTCCAAGTTGTACTTTGGAACCTCATTGACTACACTAATTTCGATTGGGCTGGTGATAACATTGATCGCAAGTCTACTTAAGGATATGTTCTTAGTTTGGGATCAAGACCGATTTTTTGGTAAAGCAAGAAGCAATATACCATTGCTTTATCATCAGTAGAGGCCAAAGATAGATGTGCAGTCAATGTTAGCATTCAATCCATTTGGATGCATAACTTTCTAACTGAGCTTGTTATCCTCTTTCATCGTCCAATTTTCATTTGGTGAGACAATCAAAGTACACTAAAGTTTTGTAGAGATCCCATACATTGGTATTAGATCAAACACATCGAGATCCACATGCACTACATTGGAGAATTGATACATGATGGAGTCATCGACTTGCAGTACTATTCCACTACTGAAAAACAATGTCGAAATCTTCACAAAGACTTTCACTGAGCACAAGTTTCACTCTCCACGAGACCTTATAGGGGAGAAGGATACTGTAGCATAGTAGTTTCCTGCTTAGTTTGTTCCTTTCTGAGGGGGGGTTTGTTCCCACAGGGTTTTCACTCTTTCCTATATTTAGTATTTTGACTCCATAGTTAGACTTAAGGGGGGTGTTAGCGTAACCATCAAATCCTCTTCTCTTTTGAAAAAATATTGTTGCTTGCTTTATTAGTCTAACAAAGGAAACAACTCTACGTTTGTTTCTATTTATCATGTTTTTATTCTTGCTTTATTTCATACAATGGCTTTAAAACGATTTGTAAAATACGCATTTTATAGTGTGAATAATTAGGAAGTTTGATTTTTTTATCCTTTTTGCTCCTTTTTGCTCTAAAATTTACTATTGTGCAAGTTTTTCCTTTCTTCTTTACCTAGATCACTTGGTTGCAGGTTCATTAAATTGTTTACAAATACATTGTAGATTTGTCATGAAGGAGATGAGGGGATAGAGGGATATAAAACAAAAGACTCCATTTCATGGTCATCACAGGTCATACAAACTAAGAGACTTGCGCGATATTATATACCATATATTGTTGTCGACGAGTTATATTTTCAAGGTAGCAATGAAATCTGTCACAGGGAGTGGTGCACCATACTCCTTAGCCATGGATTTTTTGTGGGGCGGTGCTTCGTACTCCTTATCCTTGCCAAAAACATTTTTCACTTCTCATTACTCAAAGCAAGGTTTGCTTCTTGGCATCTAATAAATATTTTTTAATCTTTTTCAATGCTTCTTCAAATGTATTTCCATAGATGGTGAAATCATCCATGCACACCTCTACACAATAATGGATAAGGTATGAAAATATTCCCAAGACTTCCCTTTGAAAGGTGGCAGGAAAGTCACAAAAGCCAAAGAGGAGAACACTGTAAACAAAAATTTCCCATGGGAAGGTGAACATGGTTTTCTCTTGATTTTCCGAAGATATTTGGATTTGATTATACCCATTAAACCCATCTAAGAACAATAAATATTTATTTCCAGCCAAGGTGTCTAAGACTTGATCAATGAAGGGTAGAGTAAAATAGTCTCTCATGGTTGCCTTGTTCAATTCTAGGTATTCTACACATCATATATGCCACTTTCTGTTCTTTTTAGGGACTACAACTAAAGGTGAAACCCACTTACTGTCACATAGAGGGTAGATAAAATTGGCATCTAACAATTTTTGCAACTCTTCTTTAACCACCTCATTGAGGGTTGGATTCATTCTTCGCTGAGGTTCCTAAGAGTTCAGGAATCATTTTGTGTATAAATATGATGTGAACACATTTTAGGATAAATTCCCTTCATATCATGAAAATTCTAAGCAAATACATTAGAATGATTACATAATACTTGAATCAGTTTTCCTTGTTGAAGATCAGACAGCTGATTGATAACATGCAAGAACTTACCTAGATGAATCTCCAATGTTGTAACAATTTTCTTCTTGCATGGTGGATGTACTACAAAATGAGGACAATGTCATTAAATCACTTGTCTCATGTATGCCATATTTCACAATCTAACCTAAAGGAAATGAAAACAAACTAGCTCACTGCAAGAAATCAGAACCACAAAGAAAAGTACAAAACTTTTTATCCTTTGCCTCCTCCTAAAATTTTATTACCTGATCAACAATGCAAATAGGTTGAATCATCTCTTCATGACTGGATAAATTATCTACCCATGTGTTAGCACTCAGAATTTACCCTCTTGGTTGCATAAATGATAACTCTAAGGTAACTATTTCAAACCAATCTTTAGGAGGAAATTTAGCCTTTTTTCCTACAAGAGAGGGCTCTCTCAAAAATATATAAAATGGCTAAAGATGTTTAAAAATATTGTGCTTTTCTTTAAATTTATAATGTGCTGAAACACATGAATAACGTTGGGAAATGGAGTTAAAATTTACACTATGTAGGTAAACAACATAATTTAACAATAAATATTTTCATAAAGGCATGGTATCTATCTTCTTATAGTCAAAGTCTTAATTTGGAGGTTGATTATGAAGAAAAGGTAACAATCCATCAATATTGGGCATTAATCATGAATGAATCCAATATCAACTTTAGCAGAAGATTTGTGAATACTAAGACGCGATAAACTAGAGCATAAGAATATGAATTTTGATTTAATTAAACTTTCATCTAAGCAAGAAGGTGTTGATATATTGTAACTTCAAAGAATATTATATTTGTACTTTATTATTCCGGAGATGTTTCATTCCTCCGTGAAGATCTTATTGTATATCCGGAGATGTTTATTCCTCCGTCGGAATGTAGTAACTCGGGTTATTAGACTTCCCTAGTAGGGGTCGGCCCTGTATGTGTTATGTGGGTCAAAGGGTTATTAGACCACCCTAGAGGGGTCGGCCCAGTTAGTTGTAGTGGGGTATTTAACCTATTGGTTAAATACGAGCCTACGTGTACTTGTGTAAAATACATATCAAAGTAGTGTATAAATAGAGGAGGTGTGTTCCTCATTACACACACTCACTCACTTGAGAAAGACGCATTTGTGGAGGAGAGGTCTGCTATGGAGGAGAAGGAGCTTATGCTCAGGGTTTGCATCTTTGTATATTGCTGGTCATCTATATTGAGGAAGCTTTGCTGGGTTTTCTACCCCATGAGGGTTTCCCAGGATAAATCTCTGTCTCTTGTGTTTATGCTATGCTTGTTGTTTCTTCAGTGATCCTGTATATGCTATTATTGTGAAATGGAATGTAATGCTGCTATTTTCTGTCTTAGCATATTGAATTTTAACATGGTATCAGAGCTAACCTGAAGGAAGACAAGGTATGGCACTAAAGACACTTGCTTTACTTACGACAATTTGAAGGTTAGGGTTTTACATAGAAAAAATCAGTCATCGTAGCACTTTCGCTATAAATCCGTTTTGGCGAAGTTTTCGGATCTGAAATTGTTACAGGACGAAGCTAAGATCTCCAGGTACCTTGTGTCCAAAGGAAAACCTCTAATTCGTTGTACTTTGTGATTTATGATCTGTACAATATAGGGTTTCTGCCTCTTCCAGATCTGAGTCAAAATCAGGTGACCTTGGGAAAAAGGTCATAACTTGGGCTAGGAAGCTCCAAATGAAATTTCGTGAAAAGTGACAGGTATTACACAGACTTTACTATCTCAGAAAACTTTTTCAGAGGCCGAAGTTGAACCAGTGACACGTGGCACGCCGTACAAGTTCGCTCTTCTGTATTATCCCATAAACAGGTCACGTTGCGACACTTGGCATAAATCTCTCTCATAGAATCCAATTGAGGTCAGACCTATCAGGATGGAAATATAACAGGCCTAGATATCTCAGAAAACTTTTTCAGAGGCCGAAGGTCAAACAGTGACACGTGGCACGCCGTACAAGTTCGCTCTCCTGTATTTTCCCAAAACAGGTCACGTTGCGACATTTGGCATAACTCTCTCTCAGAACATCCAATTGAGGTCAGACCTGTCAGGATGGAAAGCTAACAGGTCAGGCTATCTCAGAAAAAAATTTCAGACCCTGTGGATCAAAAATTTCAGAGTTACACCAAAAACAATCAGGTACATATTTCTGTCAAAACATAATTATTTTTTGGTACCTTCATTCATGGCTTCCGAAATTTAGGGCTTTGAAGAAAGTTGGAATTTTTGTAATCGGAGACCATGGCTGGATGCTACTCATCAAAATAGAAATTTAGAGACCAAGATCAGAATTTTTGGTTGGGCAGAAGGCCGGGCTTGATTAGACCCTAGTTCGGGACTTTGATCAGAAAAGTGGAAAATTAGGGCTTCTGTAAAAATGGGAATTTTTGAAATCTGTGACCACGGCTGGAAGCTCCTCAGAAAAATAGAAGCTTAGAGCTTTGGTTCAAACTTTTTGATGGGGCAAAAGAGTGGGCTTCATCAAACCCCAGTTCAGGGTCACGTCCAGTGAATCCGAAAGTTTCAAAGGCAAAATTGAGGAGTAAAACTTTGCAGTTTTCAAATTCTAAATATATCAGTTTGATCAGCTCATCAAGGCGCATATTTCTATCCTTTCGGAAGTCTGAAATTCAAAGTTTGAATTTTTGGGGTTTCTCTGACAAACCCATATCCAGCTCCAGGTCCAGTTCTTGCAAATCAAGTGGATAGGGTTAATCCTAGAAGAAGATGGATTGGTCACCTACATAAGTGAAGGAGTTCATGTTTCAGAGGGAGATGAGGCTAAGGCTTTACATAAGGAGATTACAAGCGATCTCGATAGGTATGACTCATCGAGGTATGTTTTGAGATTTGTTCATGATTAAGTTTATGGTATGTTTGTCTTCATGATTATTACAGTTAGTACAATCTTGATTTTAGATTTGTTGTATCACCTTAACAAAATTATGAATGCATGATAGAAGATATTCATTGGTTAGGGTGTTGACACTTATGATTGTACTAATGCATTATGGTGTTGTGTGAGGTTGAGGTTGTCTGCTAACAAGATACAGGTACATCACAAAAGACAAATCAGGCTTCATGACCATGAAAACATGAAGACAAAGACTCATCCATAATCTTTGTTCTACTTACGAGGTATGTTGTACATAACCAAGTAGGTATACTAATCCAGGTATGTTTCCCATGAATCTTACCTTGTGTTAGGATCCCTTATATAAGTATACTTGGAATGATTGGTTATGCTCATTCATAAAGTTAGTAATCAAGGGATTATGCATATTATATCTCTTATCAATGATATGCATGAGTAAAAGAAGACTTCCCTGAAATCTTGAATACTAATGTTTATTAACTATAATCATGACTATACGTTTTCAAGATTATTTAGTACTATAATGTTTTGATAGCATTTAGAATATACTAATGAGTGTATGTTTGTGTATGAGATCATGAGGATGACTCTTGAGCATGCACAGTGGTACAGAATGAATAGAAGTTCAAAAGACATACAGAAGATCAAGCAGGAGGCAGCCACACAAACATAAAAGATAAGTATTTGAGTTGCTATTTGAAATAGTAATGATATTGCCTGCATGCATATTTGTATTCCTAGAATATATAATGCTGAGTGTAAACATTCATAGAGCATTGAACAGTATACAACTAATGTGCATATGCTTGGACAAACATTCCATTGTTGCTTGTCTAGAATGAAACCTCTTTGCTGACATGCTGAGAGTTGTGCACACTCTCGATAGTATGTTCTGGTAGAGATGGAAGGCATCTAGATAGCCACTGTATGCATACAGGATATGGGAAAGTGTTGTGCCAAAGTATTGGTCAAAATAGTTGCATCACTATGTAAATGATATCTGTATGCATAATGGGTTATCTTTTGATGATTATGAAGTATTACTAATCATGTACTTAATTTTGATTTGTAGGAAAGGTCATGGACACCGTACAAGTGGTGGATGTTCAAACAAGAAGATTTACAAATCAAACAAAATATAGAAGGCTCATGGCTAGAAGATTCTCTTAGAAAGGGGAAGAGAATCACGACAATATGTTTGCTCCAAGTATGGTGTAATTAAAGAAGAAGTATGAATCAGGTTCTGTATAGGTACCTAGGATCGATAATATTTTGATAAGCTTAATATGGGTGATGTCGATCTCAACCTTTGCTACAAGGTTGAATAAGATACACATATGACATGGATGCAAGAAGGAACTCACCACAGAGTTCGAATGATATTGAGGCTCATTTCAGTAGACCCTCCTAACGAGAGATGGCACAGATAGATATGCAGAAGTTCATTCAATGCAGAAATGAAAAATGAAAGATCTCAAATTAATGCTTTACTTCCTAGGTCTGGAAGTATGGCAAGGCTCAGAAGGAACATTTCTCAACCAGGGAAAGTATGATGAGAAATATAATTTGAGATGTTGGAATGGCCACTCTTATGGATTCCAGCTTGAAGCTGTTAGGGGATAACTCATCAGAGTTAGTGGATATAACTCTGTACAGTCAAATTATTGGGTCTTTGATATATCTAACATATACTAGGTTAGATATATGCTTTGTTATGAACACCTTGAGTTAGTATCTAGTGGAAACTAGATGTGTTTACCTGATAGTTGCAAAGTATGTGATGAGGCACATAAAGGACACGATAGAATTTGATCTATGCTATCTTGAAGATCATGACTTCAGATGGCTATTCAGATTCTGTTTGGGCAGGAAGTGTATCAGACAAGAAGAACACATCGAGAGGATGTTATTGTCTGGGATTAGCCATGATCTCGTGGTTTAGCTGGAAGCTGTCTAGTGTGACTCTCAGCACAAGCGGAATATATGGCTGCTTGCTCTGCTAGTTGTGAAGAAGTTTGGCTTTAGGTTACCGTTGTACTAACCAAGCCTCTACGTCAAGTGAAGAAGTTACCAACCAAACCTCTGTCTCGAGTGAAGTTTGAATACTTCCGAGACTAGCTTGGTGTAGTTCAAAAGGACCCTCCTCGAAAGGGGGAGTAGTATAGTCACTACTGATGAGATTGTCTCATCAAACAACAAGGTCGTTGATGAGGTAACCTGTTCCCTACACCCAGTTACTTAGAAATATTTAGATTTAGGACTCTTATACTTAGAATACTTAGCTTTACTTATACATGCTTTTGATGATAGATGTATTGGTGAAAATACATGCTAGTTGTGATGTATACATGTTTTGATGTTAGATGTATTAGTAAGAATACATGCTAGTTGTGATGTATACATGTTTTTGTGTGATGGATACATGTTTTGATGTATTAGTAAGAATACATGCTAGTTGTGATGTATACATGTTTTGATGTTAGATGTATTAGTAAGAATACATGCTAGATGTGATGTATACATGTTTTGATGTATTAGTAAGAATACATGCGAGTTGTGATGTATACATGTTTTGGTGTGATGTATACATGTTTTGATGTATTGGTGAGAATACATGCTAATGTGATAACTGCTCTTGTATAGATGAGAAGACAGTTGAGGGGATTGGATCATCCCTGGACTTTCAGTCCTAAAGAGAACCGTAGACGTGAGGTCTCCGAGAATGAAGTCCTTAGTGGACAGTTGAGGGGATTGGATCATCCCTGGACTTTCAGTCCTAAAGAGAACCGTAGACGTGAGGTCTCCGAGAATGAAGTCCTTAGTGGACAGTTGAGGGGATTGGATCATCCCTGGACTTTCAGTCCTAAAGAGAACCGTAGACGTGAGGTCTCCGAGAATGAAGTCCTTAGTGGACAGTTGAGGGGATTGGATCATCCCTGGACTTTCAGTCCTAAAGAGAGCCGTAGACGTGAGGTATCCGAGAATGAAGTCCTTAGTGGACAGTTGAGGGGATTGGATCATCCCTGGACTTTCAGTCCTAAAGAGAACCGTAGACGTGAGGTCTCCAAGAATGAAGTCCTTAGTGGACAGTTGAGGGGATTGGATCATCCCTGGACTTTCAGTCCTAAAGAGAGCTGTAGACGTGAGGTCTCCGAGAATGAAGTCCTTAGTGGACAGTTGAGGGGATTGGATCATCCCTGGACTTTCAGTCCTAAAGAGAGCCGTAGACGAGAGGTCTCCGAGAATGAAGTCCTTGGTGGACTTGAGGGGATTGGATCATCCCTAGACTTTCAGTCCTAAAGAGAGCCGTAGACGTGAGGTCTCCGAGAATAGAGGATAGGACTGCATCATCCCGGAACTGATAGTTCAAAATGTACGTGATGGGGATTGCATCATCCCGGAACTGATAGTTCAAAATGTACGTGATGGGGATTGCATCATCCCGGAACTGATAGTTCAAAATGTACGTGATGGGGATTGCATCATCCCGGAACTGATAGTTCAAAATGTACGTGATGGGGATTGCATCATCCCGGAACTGATAGTTCAAAATGTACGTGATGGGGATTGCATCATCCCGGAACTGATAGTTCAAAATGTACGTGATGGGGATTGCATCATCCCGGAACTGATAGTTCAAAATGTACGTGATGGGGATTGCATCATCCCGGAACTGATAGTTCAAAATGTACGTGATGGGGATTGCATCATCCCGGAACTGATAGTTCAAAATGTACGTGATGGGGATTGCATCATCCCGGAACTGATAGTTCAAAATGTACGTGATGGGGATTGCATCATCCCGGAACAGATAGTTCAAAATGTACGTGATGGGGATTGCATCATCCCGGAACTGATAGTTCAAAATGTACGTGATGGGGATTGTATCATCCCCGGACTTCGGTCCCTGAATTGATCCGTAGACGAATGGTCTCCGAGAAAGAGTATTGATGAGGTATCGGTAGGATACTTGTGCTGCTGATGATGACGATGCTGCTGATCGTGTGATGATGATGCTGCTGATCGTGTGATGACGATACTGCTGATCGTGTGATGACGATGCTGCTGATCGTGTGATGACGATACTGATGATCGTATGATGACGATGCTGATGATCGTATGATGACGATGCTGATGATCGTGCGATGACGATGCCGATGATCGTGTGATGACGATGCTGATGATCGTATGATGACGATGCTGATGATCGTGTGATGACGATGCTGATGACGATACTGATGATCGTATGATGACGATGTTGATGATCGTATGATGACGATGCTGATGATCGTGTGATGATGATGCTGATGATCGTGTGATGACGATGCTGATGATCGTATGATGACGATGCTGATCGTGCTGCTGTTGATAGTGTGATGATGATGCTGCTGATCGTGTGATTACGATGCTGATGATCGTAATGCTGATATTGATGTTGACATTGATGTACCAGTAACTGTTTGAGTTACTGATGAAGACAAATTGAAGAAAGCTTCCAATGATTTATAGATGTATCATATATGATGTTGATGACTCCTTGCTCGTGCAGATGTTGTTATAATATCCTTCTCGTTAAGGGGGAGTGTTGATATATTGTAACTTCAAAGAATATTATATTTGTACTTTATTATTCCGGAGATGTTTCATTCCTCCGTGAAGATCTTATTGTATATCCGGAGATGTTTATTCCTCCGTCGGAATGTAGTAACTCGGGTTATTAGACTTCCCTAGTAGGGGTCGGCCCTGTATGTGTTATGTGGGTCAAAGGGTTATTAGACCACCCTAGAGGGGTCGGCCCAGTTAGTTGTAGTGGGGTATTTAACCTATTGGTTAAATACGAGCCTACGTGTACTTGTGTAAAATACATATCAAAGTAGTGTATAAATAGAGGAGGTGTGTTCCTCATTACACACACTCACTCACTTGAGAAAGGCGCATTTGTGGAGGAGAGGTCTGCTATGGAGGAGAAGGAGCTTATGCTCAGGGTTTGCATCTTTGTATATTGCTGGTCATCTATATTGAGGAAGCTTTGCTGGGTTTTCTACCCCATGAGGGTTTCCCAGGATAAATCTCTGTCTCTTGTGTTTATGCTATGCTTGTTGTTTCTTCAGTGATCCTGTATATGCTATTATTGTGAAATGGAATGTAATGCTGCTATTTTCTGTCTTAGCATATTGAATTTTAACAGAAGGAAAACACAATGAAAAAGATTTATAGGAAATAACATTTCACAAAGAAATGAAGGAAATTCATATACTGTAAAATCGATACCACAACAATCTTTACTCTTTGAAAAGTGCTTAATTCCGCTCAACCATCTTTATTCCAAAACTATAGTGCTCAATACAGAAATGTGTCTCTTACTCACGGGTTCCAACCCGTAATATTTTACAAAAAAATGTTTAAATACATCAACATTGCTCGATGAGAAGCGAATAACTGTTTGCATTCAAAAATAGTAACCTCATAAGGATTTTATCATAATTGTTTTTATCACAATTGTCGAAAATTAAAATAAACTTAAAGAAAACACTGCAAAAGATATTTTAATCGATATTAAAATGAATCATGGTATTTGGTTGCTGGCATGTTCTTGGACACCTGTCTTCATGGATGCAATTTGTACCTCATTCTCCCATATTTTTCCACTGCTTTCCACTGTTCTATAGTTGGTGTCTTGTAGCTCGTCATTTTTTTGACAGAGACTCTTAATACAACGTGCTCCAGATAAGAAATTGGGGGTAGTTCTACAATTATCATTTTCAATCTATTTTGAATTTCGAAATTTGCTGCCAATTTTTCAACTACAATATTTCATGTCAGAGAATGTGTCATATCTTCAAATTTTATGTGTTCCATCCTGGATTTAATTAGCAAGGCTTGATAATCCTACTAGGAAATCTGATCTTCATTTTAATCCGAAAAGGAAGGGAGTCCCTTTTGAAACAATTTCGAAAACAAACCTTTAATGGATTTTACTTGTTACGACATTTTATTCACCTTAGCTTGGACCCCTTGAACATGATGATATTTTGCAATGACCCTCCTTGCATGAGCTATCATCGTAATTCTATCTTTAATTCCAAAAGTCTTCATATAATCTAGAGTCAAGGAATTTAAGAAATCAATAGCACTCTATGGTGTTTCTATTGGTCTTTTTCCTAGAGTCTCCGTCGTGATTGCACAATTTTGCAAAGCTATACTTAGTGTTGTTCCTTTATATTCTATGAAATTTAAATAAGATCTCAAATTAATTTCCTCAACCATAATTGCATCCCAAATTAAGTTCCTAGCTCCTTGCATAGGCAATTTCCTTGTCACTTTTTCTACCAATTTTTCATTTTGCTCCTCTAACTTTTTTTTCTTTTCTTCCAAAGTTTCCCACTCTTTTTGTTTTCATTGCACTTCCTCTGTTAAACTTTGATTTTCTATTTTTAAACTTTTTATCTCCTCTTCTTTCAAGTTGATCTGTGACATTGCTTGAACAAGATCCTTTGCACCATTTTCTGTATTGGACTAACTTGCTTGTACTTGATTATTTTTCTCTAAAGCCAAATGATTTTGAATTTAATTAAGAACATCAATATTAGCTACCAACATAGCTCTTTCTTCCTCCCATCCACTTTGTTCTTCTGTAATCCTCAACAGTTTTGCTTCTTGTGTTAATTAATTCTTGAGACAAGGCTTCTTTTTCCTTTTCCAATTCTGTTAACTCAAAGGCCTTAATTAATTGAGTGGTTGGTATTTTAAGCTTTTTATTCAATATTTGGATGGTTTTATCTCTCTTAGCTAAAATATTTTTGGTAGCTTGGCCTTTTTTTGGTTCACTATCTATAGCCAATATATCATTATGGAGTCTTTTAATCTACTGCCAATATGTTTTATTCTCTAGCTTCTCCTACTTCAACTGATTTTCCAACCTTAAAACCGTGGATTGCGATTTGGAATTTTGCAGAACAGTCTTCATTAAATCAACATATATTACTTCTTCGGTCTGCTTATGTAAATTAATTTTATCAGGTATGGGGATCCATTGTAAATTCAGTTTCATTTCTGAAACTCTATCCCGGGTTGTCACTGCTAAATTTAGTTTGTTTTTTACATGATCTTTTGTAGTAACGAGTGAAAATTCTTGGTCCGATATATCCCTTACTTTAGAGTAAATTTTTACCATTTATTTTGAGGAAGCATGCTTCTCTTGTTGTTAGGAACCTATGTCAACCCTTCTCTTTACTATGTTAGTATATTGTTGTCGGACGCATATGCTTTGTAAGTCGTCTTGTAGTATTTGTTGATCCGTAGTTTATATTATCCCATAGTATTGACCCATAGTATTGGACGCATATGCTTTGTAAGTCATCCTGTAGTATTATATGTCCCACGGTTTTGACTCATAGTATTGGGCATAGACTTAGTATATAAGTGTGTGTTAAGGTCATTGAAGGCACCATGAAGTTAATTGTATTGAGCTTGCTCAAAGGAGGTTTCCCCCTCGAAGTGGCCCGTGATCAATATAAAAGTGATTATGTTCTATTATTTCTGATATCTCGTGTAATTGCATTAACTAATTATTGCAGGTTCATCACATCTGGTATCAGAGCACTTTCTTGGGTTCGTTGGGTGGAATTTCTGCCAATTTTTTATTTTTTTTTTGCATCTTTTGCAGCTTCAGATTTGGGAATAATCCCTATCCGCTTAACTATGGGAAGTACTTGGGCATAAGCCCTAAAAATCATTGTGAGGAGTACCACAGGAACCCCAAAGTAGCTGGCCCATTAAGAGGACCTGCCAGTGAAAAGGGCAACGACCCCTACCTGATTGACTAGTTTCCACCCATGAGGTAAACCAAGAGCTGTCGTTTGTGGCAAAGCGGTTATCAGTTTTACCTGAGCCGTGGAGTGAGGGGTACTGCCCCAATATGTAAGCCGTCAGATAGCATTGGTGGCCGAGTGAAACACCTGAACTATTAGGAAGCTGCACATACCTGGGGTCCATCTCTATTTTCAGTTGAACTGTTGCCGATCACTTCCGCTCCAGATCCAGCCATTTCAGATCTATTCTGAAAGTCGTTCCAGATCTAGTCGTCGTTTTAGATCCATCCATTTTCGATCCCTTCCGCCACATTGCAGATCCATCTGTTGCGGACCCCTTCCATGCCGTTGTTGCCGATCCATTTATGAATATATATATATATTCAGTTTTTTCCCCATATCTCCCTTGTTTTTACTCTGTTTCCCTTACAATTTTTGGGGAACCCCTGTCATCCCATTCTGCATCTTTCATTCTTGAGGACCCTCTTCCCAATTCCCCTTCCCAAAGCCCGAAATCCCACATTTGTCTATTTTTAGGGTTTGCCATAACTTCCTCAGATTTCACCCAATCACCTTCAAATTTTACCACAGAGTTCCTTTCTGACTTCTGCTTCTTTGTCCCTCTCTGCCCAATTTTCTCATTCTATCACCCAGCTTCTGAAATCCCCCTTTTTGCCTTCTTGTCCTTTCGACAGTGTCCAAAATCTAGTCAAACCCCAATTACCCATCCGATTGTTTCCCCAATCCAAATTTCCCTTTACTAAATTAGCTTTTGTTTGTGTTTTTCTACCCATTCCACCCAAAAAAAAAAAAACCTGGTTATGGTTGTCACCCATGCAGGAGCACACACCATGGAGGAAGCACTTGCAGCCATCCAAACCAAACTCCAAGATCTGGATGAAAAATTTCTCATCCTCCATCTTCAGCATTCATCCATGAACACTACCAGACAACCAGAATCTTTTGCAGCCACCAGGTTCTCTGCTTCTAGCAATTTTCGTGGGCCGAAGCTTGATTTTCCTCGCTTCAATGGTACTGATCCGACTGGATGGATATACCGAGCAGAACAATATTTCAGTTTGCATAATACTTTTGATGTTCAGAAAGTTCCACTTGCATCATTTCATTTGGAACAAGAAGCCCTTCAATGGTACCGTTGGTACATCAAAGCTCATCCCGAGCCAAACTGGACAGATTTTTGCCAACTCATTTTGCCACGATTTGGTCCTAGTGCTTTTGACGAGTTCACAGGAGCACTCACTAAACTTCACCAAACTGGCACAGTGAGAGAGTATCAGATGGAATTTGAGAAACTAGCCAATCACACAGAAGGATTGTCTGATGAATTCTACAGGAGTTTTTTTATCAGTGGTCTCAAGGATGAAATCCGCTCAGAGGTCAAAATGTTTTGTCCCAACACAATGATGGAAGTCCTAGGGTTGGCTAAGTTGGCTGAGGACAAGATCGCAGCTCAACAACGCTCCAAACCCACCTTTGTTCCCTTAAGAAATATGGGTTCCCAATGACCTCCCATCATGCCTGCTCCTCAACCAACTCCTATCAAGCATTTGTCTGAAATAGAAATGTAGGCATGCTGAGAAAAAGGGCTTTGCTATAATTGTGATGAGAAATTCACTCGAGGACATAGATGTGTTCAACAAAATCTCTATCTCTTGGATGTGGATTCTCCGCCTACCTTAGAACTTGGTGAAGAAGCTACAAATACAGTAGATGATCTAGTCGACATGCAACACCCGCCTGTTGACACCCCATCTCAGGACGACCCACCCGAGATCTCTCTCCATGCTGTAACCGGCGTCACCACCCCACAAACAATGCAGGTCAGGGGATACTTCATGAAGCTCCCTCTTACCATACTCATTGATTCTGGTAGCACTCATAACTTCATTGACCCTCGAATTGCCAAACAGGATGATTGTTTTGTCCATCCTTGCTCCAACTTTGAAGTCATGTTTACCAATGGGGGCACCTTACCTTGCAAGGGGAAGTGTCACAATGTGCGTATCTCTATGGAAGATTATAACCTACACTCCGACATGTTTTCCTTGTCCTTAGGTGGATGTGATGTGGTTTTGGGCGTTCAATGGTTACGCACACTTGGCCCCATCTTATGGGATTTTGCTGAACTTTGGATGTAGTTTAAAGTCAATGGGGCACAACACAAATTTAGGGGCTTACAACTAGGGTCTCTCTGCATCATCAGTTCACATCGCCTGGAAAAAATCCTTAAGAAGAATTCACATGGTGTCATCGCTCAGCTCAATTCGATTCAGATGCACCCATCAACAGTCTACAGTACTTCCTTGGATAGATATGCAGGTATCTTTGTGAAACCAATGAGCTTGCTGCCTTCAAGAGAACTTTCCGGTAAGAATGTAGCCACGTCTACCTCTCAGCAGGAAATGATGGCTATTTTGCATGCAGTACAGAAGTGGCAGCCATACCTGTTAGGAAATTATTTCTGCATCAAGACTGATCTCCTGAGTCTGGAAAATTTTCTAGAACAATGGGTCTCCTCCCCAACACACCTGCAATGGGTTATCCCTATGTGATCACTTACAAGAAGGGTAAGGACAATATGGTGGAAGATGCTCCTTCTCACACAATTGATGACCCAGTTTATCTTACAGCTCTTTCTCTGCTTGTTCCAAATTGGTTGCAATATGTTCAACAGGGCTATCTCTTCTATGAACTCCATGCTTCTTCATCAACAGGGCACTCTGGGTTCTGCAGAATGTATGACCAGGAACAATGTAACTTCTTTTGGCCGGGAATAAAAATGACAATTCAACAGCTGGTGGCTAACGATGATACTTTCCAAGTCAACAAGGGGGAACCGACACTCCTTTCAGGATTGATCAAACCCTTGCCCATCCCTACACAACTTTGGCCAACTATTTCTATGGATTTCCTAGCAGCACTCTGGTGGTACAATACCACATCTCAAAGGACACCATATGAAGCAGTCTATGGACAAACACCGCCAGTTCTTCTTCCATACACCCTTAGCAACTCCCCAGTTCAAAAAATTGACTCGGTTCTTCGAAACCGCGATCAGATTCTTCTCATTCTGCAGGACAATCTTCCCATGGCTAGAATTCACCGGAAACAACAAACCGATCAGCACCGTTCTGAGCACATTTTCCATGCAGCTGACAGTGTTCTTCTTCATCTATAGCCTTCCAAGCAATCCTCCTTAACACTCCAAAGGAGTCAGTGGCCCAAAATTCAAACCGAGGATGCTATCGGGGAACCACTCCTTCAGATTCTGCAGCAATTTCTCCAACCAAAGCTTTGAGGACAAAGATTTTTCTAAGGGAGAGGGGATGTTAGGAACCTATGTCAACCCTTCTCTTTACTATGTTAGTATATTGTTGTCGGACGCATATGCTTTGTAAGTCGTCCCGTAGTATTTGTTGATCCGTAGTTTATATTAGCCCATAGTATTGACCCATAGTATTGGATGCATATGCTTTGTAAGTCGTCCTGTAGTATTATATGTCCCATGGTTTTGACTCATAGTATTGGGCATAGACTTAGTATATAAGTGTGTGTTGAGGTCATTGAAGGCACCGTGAAGTTAATTGTGTTGAGCTTGCTCAAAGGAGGTTGCCCTCTCGAAGTGGCCCGTGATCAATATAAAAGTGATTCTGTTCTATTATTTCTGATATCTCGTGTAATTGCATTAACTAATTATTGCAGGTTCATCACACTTGTCCACACTTGACGATTAAGTCAGTCCTTTAATTGAATCTTTCACTAGGTCCACCTTGTTGGACTTCTTCAAAACTATACTCCTGAACCTGGAAAACAGGTCTTTGGTCTTTATTTTCATATTTTCTGGCATCAATCTCCACCATTTACTCATCTGAATCATTTTTTTATCTGTTTCATATCTCTGACTTTTCAATCACACTCTCATCATCCTCTGGAGAGTTTCTTTTACTTGAAAAGTTGATGCAGATGAATGTGTTATCTTAGGTGGATCTACCTGCAGTATCTCCATGCTTGGATGATATTCCATTAAATTAGCTCTTTCAGCTAAGCCTTCTACTTCTTTGTGATCAAATGCTCAATTTTTGTTTTTCTACCTCGTTTATGAAATAATGTGGTGAGGATCATAATCAATTTTACCAACTTTTAAAAAATTCATGTCTTGTAGTAAACCTTCAATAAGTTAGATATAAACCTTTTTTTTAATAATCAATGGACTGATCTTCATGGGATATTTGATTTCAGAGGCCTTCCTGAAACTTAAGAATTGCTCATTTTCCACAATCATCTTCTACCTGAATAATTTTAGAGAAACTATCCTTGGTGTTAAGAACACAGGTAAAATATATGGCTCATGAACAAATCCATAAACCCCGATGATAGTATGATCTTCAAATAAAAAGCCACTCCCCAACTCTTTGGTCTACACTAAACTGTAAAAACTCGTGCATCTCAGGAAAAACCCTAGGTGCCTGCTTCTGAAAAAACAGTCGGTATATTTCTGACATGATCAGGTTCATGTAATCAAAAGTATTGTTCCTTATCTTAGAACTGAAAAGGATCTCTAGAAACTGCAAATTTGCTTCATTAAAGAACAAAAACATCTTGATCAAATAAGATTGAAACTGAAAATGTCTAGTCATGTGGAAATTTACTAACTGAGAGTGAATAATCTTAGCTAGAAACTCATCAAATTTAAGGCAGGTAAACTGACTGGACTTAGACTAAAAATGATGTTTTCCTATTCTAAACAACAAGCTTACCAGAGTTTTTGGAACAAATTTATCAGTATCCAATCCTAAGAACTGACTTAACAGGGAAATGACCCACTAAGACCCTTCAATGAAATGGTCAATATCTAGAGGAAAGGGCTCATTCTCAATAGAAAGATCCGGTTTAAAACATTTAGAAAAGAAAACTTGTTTTTCTTGCACAATTGCCTGTCTAAATTGTTCGAGTAGGGTTTCTTTGGAAATTCCTCCAAATTTTGGATGAATGACTTGGGAACATCTAAAGAGTCTCTGACAGTTTGGGAATTCACCAGACAAAGGATTCTAGACCTATTTGAGTTCATTATAGCACATTCTGACTGAGAATAGTTTGACGTGCACCAAGTTATGAAATCTAAGAAAATTAGGGTTTGTTCGAGACAGAAATGGTGAAACAAGGACCTTTGCACCCCGTGCAAATCCATTCCTTTCTCATCTAGAACCTTTAATTTATCATTTACTTCTTGTACTGGACCGAAAGACAACACTAGGTCAAAAATATCCCCATCCCTATCCTACAAAATCTCTTCCAACCTGCTAAACTCTCTGACCTATTCTTCTACCCCTTCTTTTTCCATTTTAAAAAGAACAAAACAGTTAAAAAAGAAATTTCATGACCTACGTGGAAAAGGAAGGCTAGATAATGTATTTTATCATGACTTCCTATTACCATAGACATGTTCTTCTTCCAAGCATTGGAAAACGAAATGATTCCTTTCCTGTGACCTATTTTTTCTTTTATAGTATTCCTTAATAATCAATGATAAAACCTTAACCGTTGATCCCATCTCCTTTTCCATCTACACCGTTGATTTCATCACACTTTATTGGTTTGAGTGGTTTCGAGATCATTCACGGTGGTTTCCGATAACCACTTTTCAACCTTCGGAATGTTCCATCGCCCAACATGTGGTGAGCGGTATACTTTCTGCCACCGCTCACCCCTCTCCTTCTTTGCGCTGCTTCCTTCTCCAGAATGATTGTCAACCATTGATTTGATCATCCTTTAATTCCTGATCATTGATTTATTTGACAAATTGTGCTTCCTTTATCCCTCTTTTCCACTTTCACTTCAGCTGTTATCTACCGTTTATTTTATGTGAATCACTTACCAGCTTTGATCTATGCCCATTCCTAATATCCTCACATTGGGAGGTCCGCTATCCCGTTTAACCAATCCAACACTTTGGCACTCTACCAACAGACTTAGCAACCTTCTATTTCCATGTCCTCCAAATTTTGTGTATCAGCTAAATTTTAGACCTTGGCCATTTTATCCATGCATTCAACTATATTTAGGAATTTTTCACTATTTTCCTTTATCACAACATTTTAAATCTCATTATAAACTTCCATCACATAAAAGCTAATCCAATGCCAACAATTGGCTCCAACTGGGGATGTTATCCTCCCTGCGAGGTAGCAAGAAACCCATAGACCACGTTCCTAACCATTGAGTTGTTCTCAATTAACTGAAATCTATTCTATATTTTTTAAACTACAAGTTATTCCACTGGAACCAAACTAATAATCAAACTGAAAAAATAACATAATTCTGAAACAAACAGTACAATGCTCTGTTCAGTAAGTTCATGTACAAACTTCTATGAAAATGATATCATATATACAAATTATCTACAATGAATTCGTTTTCTTCTATTTTTGTTAAGAAATATAGTGCTTCAAATACCTCCCATTTACTAGACCTCCTCCAATAAACTCTCCATTTTGGTCTTGTAAAATGAAAGAATTTTCTCTCTAGTAAGCATAAATTATGTATGGACTCTTCCATAGATGCTCAAGCTTTCCATGTTTATCCTCATTTATGGCATCCCACTTTAGAACCAAATCATCAATCTGAAAATTTCTTTCTTTGATTTTTCTGTCAAATTATTTCTTCATTTTCTCTTGATGGATTTGAGTTCTATCATAAGCTTTTCCTCTCATTTCATGCAACTCAATCATTTTATTCATCCTTCTTTGCATGTGATTGGGTTCTTCTGCAACTTCTTGCAATAATTTCATCAGTGGTAAACCTAGAGAAACAAGAAATATCACTTATGTCCCATAAACCAACTGGAAAGGTGATGTGTCAATAGCCCTCTTTGTACTAATTCTATCTACCCATAAAGTATATTTTAGTTTGGTATGCCAAGCTCTTTTATTTTCTTCCAATAGTTTTTTTATGATCCTTACAAAACTCTTGTTTGAAGATTCTTCCAACCCATTTCCTTGGGGATAATAAGCAGTTGAATGATTCAAATGGATATCATACTTGTGACAAAAAATGATCATCTTCTTTGATTTAAATGCCTTTGCATTATCTGTGACTATTCTTCTAGGACACCCAAACCTTGACAAAATGTTTTCTTCTAGAAAATTTATGATAACTGTTTCTATGGCATTTGTTGTTGGGATAGCTTCAATTCATTTGGCGAAATAATCTATTGCAGTAAGAATCCACTTATATTGTCCTGAAGAATTCGGGATAATTTCCCCAATGAAATCTAATCCCCATTGTTGGAATGGTGCTTCCACCAAGATTGGTTTTAAAGGTAAAGGTAGGAGTTCTCTCTTTCCATCAAAGATTTGGCATTTATGACATTTTGAAATTTCCTTATATACATCTGAATGGATAGTGGGCCAATAGAATCCTACTCTAAGAATCTTATTCACCGTAGATTTCCATGAATGATGGCCTCCACACAATCATTTATGAAATTCCTCCATGACATGCTGTGCTTCGTCTTCTAGCAAACAATTCAATAAAATGCCTCCTAGGTCTTTCTAGTACAAATATTCATTCATTATGCAAAATTTAGTTGCTTGCTGTTTTACTGACCTTGCTCTAGTTTTCTCCAATCCAGGGGGTGCTTACAAATTCTGTAAGACATATACAATATCAACGTACCAAGGAGACATAGAAAAATATTTCACTACTGGCATCTCTAGAACTATTTCAGCTGAGAGATTAAACATAAAATTCATGTCCAAAGAGTCACAATCTGTCTCTATCATCAACTTTTCCAAACCTTGTCCTTTGATCAATTTGGTAGGCTTAATATCCAAGTCATATTCTAACAGAATTGCAATCCCCTCAGCTCTTTTCCCTTCTGGATCTGGCTGGGTGAGAATGTCCTTAACATATGTAGATGGTACATATGCAATGGTATGCGAATGCAATATATAAACTCTGAAATATTTCAAGGATTTTATTAATGCATAAGCTTGTTTCTCTATTATATTATATTTAAGCTCTGCATCCCTTAAAATTTTACTGAAAAAGGCTATTGGTTGCTCCATATTATCTTGATTTTTATGTAATAACACCCCAACTATAGTATGTTGTGATGCATAAGAAAATATGATAAATTCTTTTGAAAAATCAGGACTGATTAAAACAGGAGCTTCAGTTAGAGCTTTCTTAATATCATTGAAATATTTATTGGCTTCAATGGTCCACTTGATTTCATTATTCTTCATTAATATATCTGAAATATTTCTTAAAATCTTTGCAAAAATGGGAACAAATCTTCTCAAGAAATTCACCCTACCAATGAAAGATTGAACCTCCTTTTTACTCCTAGGTATCCCAATTTTTTGTATTGTTGATACTCTTTCAAGGTCAATTTTAATGCCATCCTTTGACATGATATGTCCCAACAACTTTCCTTCCTTCATTGCAAACTTTGAATTTTTAGGATTCAATGAAATGCCAAATTTTTTGCAGTTCACAAATACCCTCTCCAAGTGTTTCAGGTGATCTGCAACAAATTTTGAAAATACAGTTATGTCATCCATGTACACTACTACAAACTTATCTTTTTCTTCGGGGAACGCAATATCCATGGCTCTTTGGAACATAGCCCATGCATTCAATAGACCAAATGGAATATTATCATACATAAAAGTTCCCCATGGAGTTGTAAAGGTTGTCTTCTCTTGATCTTCTGGAAGAAATTTGATCTGGTTGTACCCCGAGAATCCATCCAACATGAAAACCCTCTCTTCTCCAACAACCTTCTGTAGAATATTATCCATTTTGGGTAGTGGCTAATTGTCTTTCAAAGATACTTTATTCAAATTTCTAAAACCCAGACACAACCTTATCTCTTCATTTTTCTTTCTTACAGGGACCAAATTCGCCACCCATCTGGAAAATCTTAATGACACAATAATTTTAGCATCAAATAGTTTTTTAAATTCCTTTTCTATCACTGGCAACATTGAAGGATTTATCCTTCTGAGTGTTGACGTCCATTTTTGTCACCATTTTTTATCAACAAATATATTCTGAGTGACATTATTTTCACTATTTTGATATAATAAATCACTTTTTCGCCATTCAGACCATCAATCAAACCCATATATGATCATAATTACATATCATGTGAATCTTGGTTAAAACGCATCATTATTGTGATTTATTAACGTTTATTTGATATTTCTTGGCTTGCTTAGAAAACACATTTCATTCTATAGGTGATGGCTCTCAAACGAACCTTCATTTAGACTACGTGTCTGTATTGCAAATGATCAGCTACATTCAACCCATCGTTCAGCTCTGCATTCAACCCACGAGATCGTTGGTTGAGATATTCTCGGGTCGTTGAAGAGTAAACCGACACATGGGTTATGTTTAGGACGTGGCCCTTATGGTGTGTGAGCTGGTGTTCTAGAAGATTCTTTCTCCTACACGCTCAGCTCGACAACGCAATTATCTCTTCCCACATCAAAGAGAATTAGCGCTTCAACAATTGCGTGGAAGATCGACACTGCAGAACCTGTAAGGTCCCCTGTGTGCTGTCATGAAACGTTACAAGGTCGTTCCTTAGCTTATATGTTTCAAAGGGTGATTAAGCAGAAGCTGTCTTTTGGCTTATGCGTTGTCACCGGATGCTGAGTAGAGCTGTTTTTTGGTTATGCATTGTCACAAGATCTTAGATAGAGCCGTTTTCTTGTATTAAAAATGTCTATTATTAGAGCAGTCGACCACTAAAGGGTCAACTTGCTTCACCCAGTTGTAATCATGTATAAATAGACGTCTTTGTGACTGAGATGAACTAATTCTTGTCTTGTTTTGTAAGAGTTTCGTTTTGTTGACATGACTGAGACAGAGTTAGCCTTGATTAGTTTTTCCCAAGTTTCAAATAGACACAGAAATACTGTAACACTCTGTTTTTAATTCAATATACCTCTGTTCTAGTTTTTATGAAGATTCAGCAGTATGCGTGGTGATTGACTGATCAGGGCACAACCTCTGATTGCTAAGATGGGCCCCTCAATGACCATCGGTCTCCTGTCTGTGTATATAATTTGTGTTGTGCAGATAAGTTGTGGTGTTTCCGTATTTATTTTGTGCATGATGTTGTTGTCTTGTGATAGAAATAATGTTATGTTGTTTACATAAATGAGATTCCTATTTTGTATTATGTATTTTGTTACTTTTCATTTCTTATTGTTCATATAAATAAAACTTATGTTTTATGTTATGTGTATTTTGTTGTTATGTTTGCAGAATTTAGTATGACCAGTCAAGCATAGCTTTCTTGATTACTTTCAGTCTTTTGTACAACTAGATAAGTTAATCATTTCATGTTTTAAATTCAATTCATAGTTAGAATTAGTCCTGCTAATGTTTTTCTTGTGAACTGTATTTTGCTGCTAACATAATCTCTTCTTTACGATTAGGAATGGTCGACCAAAAGTTTAATATTTTGTAGTTTGCTTCAGTTTTCTTCTCATCATCTGTAGTTAGATATTGCTTCAAATTCTTCCATAGTTAGCATTAGTTTCCTTAGTTTCTCTCTATTAGTGCTTCTTCTTGTAGCTGTAAGTTAACTCTATCTTCCATCTTAATCTTCTTCTCACATATCATAGAAATAGTTCATCTTCTTAGATAATGATTAGAATAAATAGTTTCTTGTTAGTTTAGCCTCTAACTAATTCATCTATTGCTTCCTTTGAACTTTAGGATCATATGCATCAGTCAGCTAGTAATTAAATTCATCCGAAACTCTTCTTTTCCTTAATTTAACTCATTTTCCTCCATTCAGACTGTCATTCGGACTGCCATTTGGACCTTTACACTTTTTGCACTGTTTTAGGCCTTTTTTAGAATCTGATTTCTTCTGCCTTTCAACCATAATTCTTCTTGCTTCTAATTAACAGTTTTTGGTGTAATTTAAATCTTGTTTGATGTTACATAGAATTTTAATTAAGTTTCCTTAATTAATTAAATCTTCTTCTTAGTTTCCTTACTATTTCTTCTAATCTTCTTTTCAACTAATTTTCATCATTATGTCTTTTATGTTGGATTTGCTAATAAGTTACTGTTTTAGAATGCATCAATTTTATTTTTAAGTACAGTTTATTATAAGTTTTCAATATTTGCTTCAGATAAGATTTAATAATTCTATTTTCTAAGTTATTTAAGTTTTAATAGTTTCTTCATTAATCATAGGATTAGTTTCCCATTTCATATAATTAATAAATATGGTCATAACATAATATTTGGATAAAAAATAAACGTCTTTATCAAGTTTTCTACTTGCTTCCAAATCAATTCAGTTCAATTAAACATCTTTATTAAATTTCCTACTTGCTTCATTTGTTAATTAGTTTCTTGTTTTCATAGATAGAATAAATTCTTGCACTTAAATTATGAAAGTCATGCAAGTAATTTAAAATAATATAGTTGCATCTTTAGTCAGCTTAGGTTAGTTCAAGCCTTCACTCCTGCACATATAGTGATTGCATCTCATAAGCTCCCTTCCTGGGTTGAAAATTTAAATGTTGAATTAGAGTGCATATATTTTACCCAACAATTTTGGCGCCATTGCAAGGGAGATACTAAAGGGATTGGAGTCTACATATATAGGTTTCTTTTACATTACACAGCAAGGGGGAGGGGAAATGGTAAGATGCAAAGACAACCTCACTACGGTTTTCCATAGTGTAATAGCCTGACGCATCAACTATAGTGGGTTTCCCCAAATACTTGTTGTTTCTTTCTGCATAAGTGTGATTTCCTTTATGTTCATTTGAGTGTTTAATTTTCCGCAATTTATTTCATAAAGTTTGCTTTCCTTCCTTTCAAGTGTGGTATTCTTTCAGCAAGTGTGGTATGTTTAGTTTGCAAATATGTTTTAGTAATAGAAATTATTTTAAAAACACATAAAAATAAAAATTTGGTGTTGTAAGAACCCCAGGACTAACCCATGTGTGAGACAGAACCTATCAATTGATGACATGGATTCAAAGGTGCTTATTTGTATGAGAGAACTCTCTCAAATCCTAGCAGCAGCTGGGATCTCAATATCTTCTTCTAAAGGAGAGCACATCTTAACAGAAGTCAATAATTTATCTACCTCTCCATAAATAATAGAAGAACCACAGTCCCATGAGCTACAAACCGAAGCTCCTTGCCAATCTTTTAAGGAAACCAAAAAATTGGAGACTACATTTAATGGAGAGAGACCTGACGTTGAAGAGTTCTCCACATATCTATCGACAGATCTTTCATGTACTCAAGCAATTGAACATTCAGAAGAAGAGGATCTGCATGGCATGAGGAAGGAAGGTCAGTATCAGGATTACATCGAAAGATGGTTCCAAGAGGTAATGAGGCCATAATACCATTCCTTCATTCGACACCTTCTGTTGCAAAAGAAAGTAAGTCGATTAATTCTCCACATCCAGGTAATCACTAATTTAAATTTTTCATATGTGGATATAGGTATGTTTTTCATTTTGCTTCGCACATGGTTACATTGGAGAAGTTGTTACACTTGAATAATGAGTTTTTCTTTCTTTTAGATAGCATAGTATAATATGTATATAAATAAAAATTTGTATGTGGTTAGTTAGCTTTAGATATTCATACAACTTCACTTTCTCTTTTCCTTTAAAATAAAAGAACTAAGAATAAGACCATGTTAATGACTAAACCAAAGTAATCTTACATCATACATGCATATTTCTTATTATACTAGTTACTTTAATTATTATGATCTCCACAAAACTCAATATTACACCTATGGACTCCCATTTCATCTTGGACTCATTATCAAAACTTGTCTCTAAAGCACGTTTAAAAGGTAGCCTAAAAGTGGGTGATATTTTCTATTTTGTAGGGAACATTACTGACCTTTTATGAAGAAGATAGACTATGAAGTCAAAGAATAGCTTTAGGTTATTATCTTTTGACATGATCTATAATTTAGGCCATTATAAATAAATTTACTCATAAGGTTTGCACTAAAAATTTGAATTATGTGTTTAATAGGCTTAGCACACTCTAGTGCCAACCGTCTTCCTTCCTGAAAATATCATTATATGAAGTAAAACCGTCGGGGTACTGAACAGGCTCGCTGGCAAAGAGTCCATGCTAAGTAAAATATTAAACAATGAAGCTTGGTTAATGAAAGTAAACCCGTCGGGGTACTTAACAGGCTCACTGGCAGCGGGGCTATGCTTGCATGGTACTAAGATAAACCTGTTAGGATATTTAGACACTTTGGAGTTAGTTAAGATCAATTTGTGTAATATATCCGTTAGGGATAGTGTGTTTCTTTAGTATGCATTAGTATGCATTAGTATGCATTTGTAAATACTTAATCCAATGGTCACGATATGTTCCAGACATAGAGTGATCCGATGGCTCAACTTCTCTTAGATCATACATAACCTTGATCTGTGGCTTATAACCCGATTGGTCCATGATATCTATTTAAAGAGCATGGAGGGTCATTTTTTAGTTGATCGATTATGAGAAGCTCATTTGTAACTTTCTTTCTTTGCATAATAAATTGTCCCGTAGAAGCTATTTGGCCGAGGCCGTGGAGTGTTTCCCTCAAGAGGGTTTAAACCATGTCAAAACATCGGTGTGTTGATCTATGATCTATTTGTGTGAAGTGGTTGCTCTTGGTTTCTGGTCCTTTAGTAGTACCCTATGTTCCTGAACATGGTATCAGAGCTTTTATGAAGAGCCGCTACGAGTTATGATCTAGATCTTGAACTGTTCTTGCTGAAACTCGAAAGGGTTTCTGGTTCTAGTATTTATGTGCATTTTTGGGCTGTGGTAGGTGTTCCATTGCTTCCGGAGTATCGTTTCCATTGGGAAATAGTTTTCATTTGATCGAAAACGGTTTCCGGTTGTTCCAGAAATGCGTATTTCATCAGATCTGAAAGTATAATGTTACTGTGACGCATTTTTTTATTTTCTTTTTTTAAAAGAAACAAATCTCATATTTTATCATTTTTTACTGTTAGATTTTTTTTGGGTTTGGATTGTTGCTTTCCCGTCTGTGTATGCTCTTTACCGTGCACCTTCAGCAATCTCGGCAAATCAGAAACAGAAAGGGAAAGGGTTTTTCTTGGCTACGTATGTTCTTTGTCATGCACCTTGCGCGATGTCGGAAAATCAGAAACAGAGAGAAAACGTAGACTTTCCAGGAAAGCTAACGAGATCTAACTCCAGAAGTGTGGAATTTTTTTTTGTTTCGATTTGCGGTGTGTTTTGCAGAAAAAAGGGCAAACACACAAACTGAACAAGAAGAGTATATATATATATATAAAAAAAGCCCCCTTCCACATTCTCATATTTTACATACCTTTTAATCTAGCTCACTTGGTTCAAAGTTTCTTTGTTCCTTATTAGGTATTGAGTTCAAGTCTTGGGAAGTTACTTTTAAAAGAAAAAGTGCATGCAATTTCTATTTTCAAGTTATTTTATTGTAAAAGTGCATCTCACTTAAATAGTAAAAAATAAAAATACAAATGAGTCACTTAAGTTCTTTTTTATTATTGCACTATTTAAAAGTAATATCATTGTAAAAGTGAAATCACTTATCTTACAAAAGTGGTTCACTTAAAGCAACTTTCTTGTAAAGTGATTGTCAAAAGGTTCATCTTGGGAAGAGGGGGGTTCTTTTTTTTGCTGGACATTCTCTAGCTACCACGTCACTACTGCGGACATTTTCAATAGTTTCTTTGTTCAAGCATAAATTCATCATACAGAGTCAGTTTTCAGTGCCTTTTTTTTTAAACTGCCTATTTTTGTTAGCTCTTCACATCCAGACTATTGATTTTTGCTTTTACGACCATTAATTTACAAATATAGCCACCGCTTGTGATATTCTACTTAACAGTTCCAACTATTTCTCATGGAAATCTCATATGGAGGATGTTCTATGAAGTAGGGGAATTTTCAGTATTACCTCAGGGAAAGAAACAAAACCTACCGATGATGATAAGAAAATAAAATGGGCAAATAGATGTGATACATCTCGTGGATTGATTGGGATGTCAATCTCTACTGATTTGCGATTCCACATATCTGGAATTGATGAACCTGATGCTGCTTGGGACAACTTGGAATCTGTGTTTGGTAAACACAATGAAACTCGAGGTCACCAACTCGAAAATGAGTTGATTTATTTAAATCCAAGTGACTTTTCATGCATTCAAGATTATTTATCTCAATACAAAACTCTTAAACTCTTATGTGCAAAATGTAAGATTAAGAGGGAAGACAAATAATACATTTATCATATTCTTTCCAAACTTGGACCTGCATATTCTGTTTTTGTATCTACATTTTACTCCATGAAAGAATCCTTGAATGCAGCTAGCTATCAAGATCCTAGTCTTGAATCCTTTTGTAATTCCTTGATTAGAGAGTAAGATAAACTCATTCATCTTGGAATAATCAACAATGCAGATACATCTGGGAAAGCCTTATTATCCCAATAGAAAGAAAAGTCCAAGCCTCCCAAGAAACAAAATTTTCACGATAATAAGTCAAACAAGGGTCCCAAACCCTCTCAATCAGCTCCTTCTTTAAAAAATGAGAAAGGATCTAAGCCCAAAGGCAAGAAGACTGAGCATCAATGCAACTATTGCGGGAAAGATAATCATAATGAATCTAAGTGTTTCAAGAAGATGGCAGCCTTGGAAGCAACAATGAAGAAGCACCACATCAGCCTAGATTTGCCTTCAGAATCTACCTCTCACGGACATGCACTTTGTGCTTTTGATTATTCATATAATGCATCTTCTTCTTCTACTTCAAATCAATGGCTCATTGATTCTGGAGCATCTTATCATATGGCTAACGATCAAGCCATCTTTTCTACTATGCATGAATGTAACACCAAACAAATATTTGTTGGGGATGATAGATCTCTTAGTGTTGTAGGAGCTGGAACAGTTCCAGTAGATAATGGTCATTTTAGTGATGTACTATGTGTTCCAAGAATTTCCTACAATTTGTTATCAGTCTATCAGATCACTCGTTCCGGTGAAGGTAAAACTGTGACCTTTACAACTCACCTAGTTGTAATCAAGGATTTTAAATATCCTCAACAGGTCCTAGCTACCGGAATTGTTGATGATATTACTAGGTTGTATAAGTTTAACAACTTTAGGTCATCACCTTTTCCTTCAGCTTTTGTTGCTCATAGTGATAACTTGAGCAAACTTTGGCATGAGCAATTTGGTCACTTAAATTATCGCTCATTGCAACAATTATGTAAATACAATATGGTGAGAGGTCTTTCGATGGTATCTTGCAGGGATGGTGTTTGTTCCGGTTGTGTACTCGAAAAACATCATCAGGACAGTTTTGACAAATGTGCCTCTTGGCACGTCTCGTTTCCCTTGGAGCTTGTGCATAGTGACTTGTGTGGTCCTCTTCCATCTACTTCATTTTCTGGTCTCAAATATTTCTTAACTTTCATTGATGATTACACCAGACGCACTTGGGTTTATTTCCTAAAACTTAAGAGCGAAGTATTTAACATGTTCTTGGCCTACAAGGCCCTTGTTGAAAAACAATCTGGTCATCAAATTATTAAGTTAAGATCTGACAATGGAGGAGAACATGTTAACAAAAATTTCATTACTTTTTGCACTGAACAAGGCATCCAACAACAACACACTGTTTCATATACACCACAACAAAATGGTGTATCTGAGTGGAAGAACCGCCCTTTAAAAGAAATGGCTAATTGTATGATCCAATCTAAGGAACTAAGTCTTCAATTTTGGGCTGAAGCCATTAATTGTGCAAATTACATAGTTAATCGCACCCCCACTAAAGCATTACAAGGTATAACACCGGAAGAATCATGGAGTAAAACTAAACTTAATGTAAGTCACTTCCGTGTGTTTAGTAGTGAAGCATGGGTTCACATTCTGGATGAAAAACGGAAAGCATTGCAGCCTAAAAGTGAAAAGTGCATATTTGTTTGATATTCTGAAGATGTAAAAGGTTATATACTTATTCAACCACATTCTCATGATATAATCATTAGAAGAGATGTTAAATTTGATGAAAATCTCTTGGCCTGCGAGCCTAACTTGGCGATTGTGCCATCTTTGGCCTGCGAGCCTGATTCAATGTTTATGTCTTCTTCTTCTTCTTCCAACTTCCTTGACAGGTTTCCAACTCTAGTTTCTGATGATGACAGTGAGGATGAAAATCCACCTCCGCCTACTCATGTTCCTCCAGTTGTACCAGCACAAGTGCTTCCACGATGGGTCTGTTCAACATGTGAAGCAGCTGGTGATCTTGCTGGCGATCCTAGAGATCAACGTCGAACACATTCTCAGTTTCAGTGAGCCTCTTCTCTTTTGGCTCAAGTTTCCGAGAATCATGATCCAGAAACATTTGCAGAAGCTTCAGGAAATCCAAATGGATGAAGAATATCGTTCCTTAATGGCGAACCATACTTGGGATCTTGTACCTCTTCCAAAAGGAAGAAAACTTGTTAGATGTAAATGGGTCTACAGAACTAAGTATGCATTAGATGGAAGTGTTGAAAGACTTAAGACAAGGTTAGTTGCCAAATTTTTTTCCCAAGTTGAAGGGATTGATTACAATGAAACCTTTGCTCCCATCGCAAAAATGAACTCCATCCGCCTTGTTCTTTCCCTTGCAGCCTTACATAACTGTGAAGTCCGTCAAATGGATGTCAAGTCTACCTTCTTACAAGGTGATTTACAGGAGGAAATTTACATGGAACAACTTCCTGGATATGTTCAGAATAACTCTAGCCTTGTCTGCCTCCTTAAGAAATCCTTATATGGCCTTAAGCAAGATCCTAGAGCTTGGTATTCCAAAATGGATAACTTTCTCCTTGACACTAGTTTCTCTAGATGCCATTCTGACCCCAATGTCTATACGAAGAAAGTAGGAAACCATCTCATCATACTTGTTCTATATGTTGATGACCTTATTCTTACTGGTGGTGACCCTAACCTTATAACCCATGTGAAATCCAGTCTTAAACAAAATTTTGAAATGTCAGACTTAGGACATTTGCATTATTTTCTTGGTCTCCAAGTCCTGCAAACCAAAGAAGGAATCTTTCTTTCTCAGTCTAAGTATGATTGTGACCTTCTTCGTCGCTTTCACATGGAAGATTGCACACCAGCCCCTTCTCCCTTCTAGTCTGGAGTCAAACTTTCTACCACTTGTACTTCACCTAAATTCAATGCCACCTTGTATCGTCAGCTTGTTGGTAGTCTCTTATACTTGACTCATTCCCATCCTGGCCTTTCCTTTTCCATTGGTCGTATTGCTCGTTATATGCAGACACCTCATGAAAGTCACTGGAAAGCAGCTAAAAGAATACTTCGATATATTCAAGGTACAGTTCAGTTTGGGATTCATTACAATACAGGGGGGAAACCTTTGTTGGTTGGTTTCACTGATTCAGATTGGGTCGGCGATCCTAATGATCGAAAGTCTACTGCAGGTTATGTTTTCAGTCTAAGATCTGGACCTATCAATTGGGCTTGTAAGAAACAATAAGATCTTGCTCTTTCTTCTGCAGAAGCAGAATATCGAGCCATAGTTAATGCCAGTCAGGAGATTTATGGCTTCGATAGATCCTTTCAGAGTTTGGATTCATGCAGCAGCAACCTACTCAACTTTGGTGTGACAATCAAAGTGCCATCAAGCTTGCCAAAGATCTAGTTCTACATCAACACAACAAACACATTGAGCTACATATGCACTTCATCAAAAATCTTGTTCATGATCGTGTTCTTGAAGTGCTCTTTTGCCCTACAGATGATCAAGTTGCAGACATCTTCACCAAGTCTCTTACAAAAGTGAAGTTTTCTAAACTTCGATCTATGTTAGGAGTTCAGGAACTTGTCATTAAGGGGGGATAGGCTCTAATGCCTCCTTCCTTCTCCTAATAGTGTCACTTTTGTAAATCCTTCAATCCTATCCCAAGTTGTTCTTTAGAGGGGATGTTAGGATATTTAGACACTTAGAAGTTAGTTAAGATCAACTTGTGTAATATATCCGTTAGGGATAGTGTGTTTCTTCAGTATGCATTAGTATGCATTTGTAAATACTTAATCCGACGGTCATGATATGTTCCCAACATAGAGTGATCAAACGGCTCAACTTCTCTTAGATTGTACCTAACTTTGATTCGTGTCTTAACACCCGATTGGTCCATGATCTCCATTTAAAGAGCATGGAGGATCATTGTTTAGTTGATCGATTATGAGAAGCTCATTTGTAACTTTCTTTCTTTGCATAATCAATTGTCCTGTAGAAGCTATTTGGCCGGGGTCGTGGAGTGTTTCTCTCAAGAGGGTTTAAACCACGTCAAAACATCGGTGTGTTCATCTATGATCTGTTTGTGTGAAGTGGTTGTTCTTGGTGTTCAGTCCTTTGGTAGTACCCTGTGTACCCGAACAAAACCCACTGGGGTACTGAACAGGCTTGCTGGCAGCAGGTCAATATCGGGTAAAAGAGGTTTGGTTAATGGATTTCTATTCACATAGCTCATAAAAAAACCGAGTATATAAACACATGTATAGGATGATTATTTATACTGTCATTAGATAGTGGTTGTAAGTTGAACTTGGACCCTGTCATTTAATTCAAACAAATACCTAGGATATGATTATACTAGAAATGGGACCCATAATTATAGTAGATCTCATAAACTTTACGGTCAACCTTATCTATATTCTTTGGATGACAAGAGATCTTTACAATGAGTCATGGACGACTAGTTTTTCCTATGGCATTTTTTCGCATCTGTTACACTATTATTCTTTATGTGGTCTTCATGAGCATAAACTGATGAATTTGCATGTATTGAAGAATCTGACTTAGTATGATATTGTTTTGGTCATATCATGAATACATATTTTTTTCAAAAAGTTCTAGTTTTTAGAATAATGATGTTTTTTTTAGGATTTCCTGCTCATTGATGTTGATGTAGAATATTTACCAAAGAAGCATACAAATCAGTATTAATCTATTAATGGCCCGAGGATGTGCCATACCTTCAGTTTGGGGGAGGAGTCAACATTATTTCTATTTTTTTCTGTTTACTAGGATTCATAATTGCTTCTATTTTTTTGTTTACTTATAATACAATTAAAGTGCTTATACAATGATCTGTTGTTTAAGGAATAATGCAAGCAACAGAAGAAAAAAAAACTGTTCTGATCCATGTTGAAAAAAGAAGAGCGACTGAAGATTTCAGAAAAGCAGGTTTACATCATCCTTTTGTGTGCTGGTAGCCTTAGAAATTCTCTGCATAATCAACATCAATCAAATCCAGCAAGCACATCTTGTACAAACAAATGGTCTGTATGAAGGGTCGAATGAAGCAAATGAATGATGATCCAAATGAAACCATATATTATAACATCATTATGAAGTGTGCTAAGATATATATTTTTTTAAATTCTATTGATAAATCTAATTGACTAACCATATCAGGGATTAATCAAATATCATCTCTACACACGATCTCATTCCTTTAATTCATCTTGACTTCACCAAATGAATCAATTAATCATGCATTATTGCAATTTTCAGAATTATTATCTGGTTATCATATGGTTTTAATTTTTCATTAAGTTATATGCAAAAAAAATCAACATGTGAACCGTCATTTTATTAATTAAAGATCATTATGATTTTTAATGCACTATGTTATAATCCTATGATGAAAATTTTCTTTCAACCTATCCAAAGTTTACTTTGGACATGGATGAATATTTCACAAACCATATGAATTCGTTAACGCACACATCTTTATTATGATACACGTTTCAAAAATTTTGAATAATCGCATGATCATTTAAATGTGCCAAATTTTTCGTCTCATGATTTTTCACACATACAATTGGACCTTGTTTTTAAACTGACCCCTGTTTGATCCTCACAATCACTATGCTCGCTCTCATCCTTTCTGATTCCATTCAACCACATCCACTTCTTCCTTATTTATTTTTCTCTTTTCTCAGTGGGACCTGGCATCTCTTCGGTTTGGGGGAGTGTTGACGTCCACTTTTGTCACCATGTTTTATCAACAAATATATTCTGAGTGGCGTTATTTTCACTATTTTGATATAATAAATCACTTTTTCCACCATTCAGACCATCAATCTAACCTAGATATGATCATAATTACATATCATGTGAATCTTGGTTAAAACTCATCATTATTGTGATTTATTAACGTTTATTTGATATTTCTTGGTTTGCTTGGAAAATACATTTCATTCTACAGGTGATGGCTCTCAAACGAACCTTCATTTAGACTGCATCTTTATATTACAAACGATTAGCCGCATTCAGCCCATTGTTCAACCCTGCATTCAACCCACGAGATCGTTGGTTGAGATATTCTTGAGCTGTTGAAGAGTAAACCGACACATGGGTTCTGTTTAGGACTTGGCCCTTATGGTGCGTGAGCTTGTGTTCTAGAATATTCCTTCTCCTGCACGCTCCGCTCGACAACCCAATTATATTTTCCCACATCAAAGAGAATTAACGCTTCAACAATTGCGTGGAAGATCGACACCGTAGAACCTGGAAGATCCCCTGTGCGCTGTCATGAAACATTACAAGGCCATTCCTTAGCTTATATGTGTAACAGGGTGATTAAGCAGAAGTTGTCCCTTGGCTTATGCATTGTCACCGGATGCTGAGTAGAATTGTTCTTTGTTTATGCATTGTCACGAGATCTTAGATAGAGCTGTTTTCTTGTATTAAAAATGTCTATTATTAGAGCAGTCGACCACTAAAGGGTCGACTTGCTTCCCCCAGTTGTAATCATGTATAAATAGACGTCTTTGTGACTGAGACAAACTAAGTCTTGTCTTGTCTTGTGAAAGTTTCATTTTGTTGACATGACTGAGATAGAGTTAGCCTTGATTAGTTTTTCCCACGCTGCAAATAGACACAGAAATACTGTAACACTCTGTTTTTAATTCCATATACCTCTGTTCTAGTTTTTATGGAGATTCAGCAGCATGCGTGGTGATTGACTGATCACGGTGCAACCTCTGATTGTTGAGACGGGCCCCTCAACGACCAGCGGTCTCCTGTCTGTGTATATAATTTGTGTTGTGCAGATAAGCTGTGTTGTTTTGGTAATTATTTTGTACATGATGTTGTTGTCTTGTGATAGAAATAATTTTGTTTACATAAATGAGATTCCTATTTCGTATTATGTATTTTTTTATTCTTCATGTCTTATTGTTCATATAAATAAAACTTATGTTTTATGTTATGTGTATTTTGTTGTTATGTTTGCAGAATTAGTATGACCGATCAAGCATTGCTTTCTTGATTACTTTCAGTCTTTTCTACAACAAGATAAATTAATCAATTCATGTTGTAAATTCAATTCATAGTTAGAATTAGTCCTGCTAATGCTTTTATTATGAACTGTATTTTGCTGCTAACATAATCTCTTCTTTAGGATTAGGAATGGTCGACCAAAACCTTAATATTTTGTAGTTTGCTTCAGTTTTTTTCTCATCATATGTAGTTAGATATTGCTTCAGATTCTTCCATAGTTAGCATTAGTTTCCTTAGTTTCTCTCTATTGGTTCTTATTCTTGTAGTTGTAAGTTAACTCTATCTTCCATCTTAATCTTCTTCTCACATATCATAGAAATGGTTCATCTTTTTAGATAACGATTAGAATAAATAGTTTCTTGTTAGTTTAGGCTCTAACTAATTCATCTATTGTTTCCTTTGCACTTTAGGATCGTATGCATCAGCCAGCTGGTAATTAAATTCATCCAAAACTCTTATTTTCCTTAATTTAACTTGTTTTCCTCCATTCGGACCAGCATTTGGGCCTTTACACTTTTTGCACTGTTTTAGGCCTTTATCAGAATTTGATTTCTTCTACCTTTCAACCGTAACTCTTCTTGCTTCTAATTAACAGTTTTTAGTGTAATTTAAATCTTTCTTTATGTTACATAGAATTTTAATTAAGTTTTGTCATTCTTCTTAGTTTCCTTACTATTTCTTCTAATCTTCTTTTCAACTAATTTTCAAAATTATGTATTTTATGTTGGATTTGCTAATAAGTTACTATTTTAGAATATTTCCGTTTTATTTTTAAGTACAGTTTATTATAAGTTTTCATTATTTGCTTCAGATAAGATTTAATAATTCTATTTTCTAAGTTATTTCAGTTTTAATAGTTTCTTCATTAATCATAGGATTAGTTTCCCATTTCATATAATTAATAAATATGGTCATAACATAAGATTTGGATCAGAAATAAACATCTTTATCAAGCTTTCTACTTGCTTCCAAATCAATTCAGTTCAATTAAACATCTTTATTAAATTTCCTACTTGCTTCATTTGTTAATCAGTTTCTTGTTTTCATAGAGAGAATAAATTCTTGCATTTGAATTATGAAAGTCATGCAAGTAGTTTAAAATCATATAGTTGCATCTTTAGTCAGATTAGGTTAGTTCAAGCCTTCAATCCTGCACATATAGTGATTGCATCTCATAAGCTCCTTTCCCGGGTTAACAATTTAAATGTTGAATTAGAGTGCATATATTTTACCCAACACTGAGTTTCTGTTTGAATAGATTTTATCCTAGTTTGATTGGAATTGTATGCTGGATTATGGATGTATCATATTCTTTTAGATCTTGTTAGCTCCATGCAAACACATCAGAAAATTCTTTTATTAATTTGGCATATCTCTTTTCTTCATCTGGAGGCAGATTTTTGGAAATTTTCAATATTTTTGGTCTTTTTTCCGTCCCAATGTTACAATCTTGAATTTCTCCTTCTTGGGATTCCACTTTGGTATTTTTCGCTATGTCATTCCTATCAAACAGTATTTCCAGTGGTATAAGGCCTCTTCGGATAACATTACTCTTTAGTTGGATTATTTCCTTTCCTCCAATTTCTTCTTTAAACTTCTCTGATTCTTCAGAAAATTCTCCCAAATTGGGCACTTCCTCCATATCTTGATCTTCAGTATCAATGACAGTGTTGATAAATTCATCCATCATTTCTAGAAATTTTTGAATATGCTCATCATCGTCAAATACTTGCCAGTGTTTTGAATTATCATGAATAGAAGGTCTGTTCACCACTTCAATATCATATTTCGTTTTTGAAAAATTAGGTACTCTGAAAGCACTAGTAGTAGTATCCAAAGAATCTGCTACTGAGTTGTTAACCCTGGGTATCACCACTTTGTCATGTTCATCAAATAAATTCTCAAACAAGTCGCGCACTTCATTTCTATAAGCCCTCATATTTGGATGCTTCGTCTAATAGATACCATTTACCTAATTTATTACCAGTTCTGAATCTCCAAATACTTCAATATTTTTTTCCTTCATTTCTCTCAGCACATTCAACCCCAGATCAAGGCTTCATATTCTGCCACGTTATTGGTACATTCAAAAGGTAATTTAAAAGAATACAACAGGATTTCTCGATCAGGAGTTCATATCCATACCCCTGCACCAACACCTTCTTTGCTCATCGATCCATCAAAATGCATAGTCCATGTTCCTTCCATCCTCAGTTCACTACAAGATTTGAACCCAAAATACGATGAGATAATCCTACAACATCTAACGAAAAGGACCGTGTCGTCGGATTTCACATTCAAAATTATGGAATTTCACAATTTTTTTTAAATTGATAGAATTTCCCGTTGGATATCCGACGTCATTGAAGAATTTAACAAGAAACAAAGAAATCATGATTATGAAATTTGATAAGGGGAATGCAAGGTTAGTTATGAACAAATCAAACTATGAGGATAAGTTGTTGGATCATCTATTGAACATCAATAACTACATAAGTATTTATAAGGATCCCACCAAAAGAGTCATAAAATAAATGAGCAACCATCAATAACTCTTCCGTTGATGAAGAACTTAAATCTAATCTAACCCCCAAAAATTGTGTAGTACCTTGAATGTATGGGCTGCCTAAGCTTCATAAAGATAATTCACCACTGAGGCCCATAGTTAATACCATTGGTTCTTCCTCATATAAATTGGCAAAATATCTTCCAAGAAACTCAAGAATCTAGTTGGGAAAACTCATATGTCATGATAGATTCTTCTCACATGATCAACGAAATAAGGAACATAAAAGTGGATGACAAATCTTCTTGTAAGCTTTGATTTAGTCTCACTTTTCACCAAAATTATGGCTAATGATGCTATCAAGATAATCAAGGATATCACCTATGAGGATACTACAAATCTTGTTACAACTTCCTTGAAATCGATGTAATTTAGCTTTCAAGGAAATATCTATGAGCAAATAGAGGGTGTTCCAATGGGGTCTCCTCTGTCACTAGTTATTGTTGGTTTGTATATGGGATGATTTAAAAAGAAATCCATTGATTCCTATCATCCCAATCCTAAACCATGGAAAAGGTTCATGGATGACACTCACATAAACTAGCATTTTTTAGTGACAATCTATGTAGGGAATCGGGAGTCGAAACTGATCGAAAGAGACATTGCGATTGTGACTGTTTGGATGCACAGAGATGATGAAATTCTTGTACGCACTTATGACTGTTTGGATGCACACCCGTTGATGATTTTGTTTGATTGTAACAATTTGGAGGCGCAAACATGATGAAATTGTTGTACTCACTTATGACCGTTTGGATGCGCAGTACACGACGTTGATGAGTTTGTTGTGATGAATAATATCTCATAGTAATTATGAACAAATATGACCGCACCTCTGAACAGTCATATATTTCCTTTCATATAGTACAGTCCAATATCACACTAGTAATGCCTCCTAACTCCCAATTGTCCTATTCGCTGTTTCAGTCCAGTACTGTCCATCAAAATCAACAACAATCCCATGGAACATACGTCTCTTTCAGTCCATCAATATTTTGTGGAGGCCTGCTTTTTCATCTATTTTTATATGTTAGGATATTAGGTTTTATACACACATTTGCATACATATTATATTAGTAAATAAATAATTGGTGAAAAAAGATGCGGTCACTATATGAAGTGGGTGCAAAAATTTAAACACTTGGAAAAATTTAACTAAACCTAAACTCGAAATGTAGCCAGCTAGCTAGTGTGGCAAAACTCCACGATTTGGTTGCTTGGGTTGTTCATTTTTCATTTCGTTGTTTCGATTTTTGGGAGGAGGCAGAGATCCTATAGTGGTTTAACACTGGTCGTGGTCATGGGGCCTATGCCATGAGCATAGTTCGGGCGTGCCCTGATCGTTATGGTGGTTATAGCTAGTCATGTAGAAAAACTCCACAATTTCGTAGCTTGTAGGCTTGTTCATTTGTCATTCCGTACTTGCTTTGAGTTTTGGGAGGAGGCGGAGCTCCTGTATTGGTTTAACGCTGTAGCTTCCACCGATTCACATTTGGTGCCTTCTTGCGCCCCAGCTTGACTGATTTGACCAACTTCGTCAAATTGTGAATCATGTTATGTACAAAAGTCTAAATTGATAGTAGGATCAAAGAGACCATTTCCCCCCTATAGAAGATAGATTATTCCATGTGGGAGATGAATACTCTGGATTGATTTATTGGTCTATGGGAAAATACAGTGGCCCTCACTGCCTCTCTCAAACTTTAGTTACAAAAATTTCCATCCCTTTACTTGTCTCTAGTAATGGCCTTTATGCTTTCCTATATGTTTAGTTTTTTACTATGTTTGTACAACCTAATTTCCAAAATAGAAATGGTGTTGAGCTTGCTTGAAGTGGCTTGACTTATTAGGTATTTGGTGTCTCTCTCTTTAGTGAAATAAGAGAATTTGATGACCATCCATATTTTGGTTTCCAGCAGTTCCACCTTTCCTGGAAATTGGGTAGCTTTTGATGCTTGCCCTAATATCTCCATGAATCTTTATAGAACCAAAATGCCTTTCCACCAATTTACTATGCAAACAATGAGGGATTCCTCCAATTTCATTTAGAATAGAGGATAGCACCTGATATTTCATTGCTTCACATTACAAAAATCGAATAGTTGATGATGAAATTCAGGAAGGTGGTTTGTAGAGAAAAAAATAATTTACTTCAGGGCATCTAAAATAGGAAACTCAGCAATGACCAATGATTTATTTGAAGGATACAGAACATGCATGGGGTCCATCGAATTTTCAATTTCTCCAAAGGGTTTTGACAGTATTTTGGCATTATCCCTAGCTACCATTGACGATTTTCCAACTCTAAGACCATTTCTTGGCTGAGTCCAATGTAGTCAATACCATAGCCATAGTCATGTTTCCATAATCCTACTAAATGAGGGCCACAAAAAAGTTGAGCCCTTTCTTTCTTTTCAAATGTATGCAAGAAGATCATTCACATATATACTATCAAATCCATATTGGATGAGCCAAGTTTATCTTTAGATAATGTCAATAGAGTATCTATCTTAAGGTTTGCAACCAAGTGGCTCAACCCTTATCCAAATTATGTCCAGAAATCATCCTTAGAGATTTCCTAAAAACTATTTTCAATCTACCCTTGAGAACTAATCCAATTATATCATAAGCCAGTCCACAAGTTCCCTTGAAAGTGTGCCAATGGATGTCAATGTCTACTATGATCAAATAGTGTATCTTCCCTTTTTATTTTAGTAATTGTTGCATCATATGTCATTTCCCATTCATGTGTAAAAATTTCAGGATTTGCAGTTCTCTTATTAGCATATATATGAGACTAGAAATCCACTTGGGCATGATGATTCTAGACAAATTCAAGTCTCTTAGGAAAATTTTGAACCCCATCAACATTTAACTTCAACTTTGATTTCTATTTTCATGCATTCTTTAGAATTCGATTTCCCTTCAAGAGTGGTGGTCATTTCTTCATTACCTAGTATACATTTCCTCATGCTTGGAGGGCATTTCCTCATCAATGGTGGCTATTGTGTACATTTCCTTCATGAGTAGTGAGCATTTCTGCCTTCCTGGTGGGAATTTACTCTTTTCTGGAAAGTATTTCTTATGCATGGAAATAATTTCCCATTGCTTCTGGGCATTTTATCATGGCCTACTGGCATTTTCTCATGGCATCTAGGCATTTTCTTGGTCAACATTTAGCTCTGTGGTAATACTCCTTAGCTTGGCGATTATTTTATTAGCTTGGAGAGCATATTCAATGACTGACATATATTTCTCTTTCATGTGACACCTTGGTGGGAATTTTAATATTTGCTTGATAGGCATTTTGTAAGATCCTCATTCATGTGAATGTGCTATATAAGGCCGAAAAATTCTAAATTTCTTCCAGATCTAGGACTATTTTCTATCATGCCTTGCTGCTACAGGATTGTTGTACATGACACAATATGTTGCCATAAATTTATGCTAGTTAAACTCTTCAGATTGCACTTTTCAAGTTGTCATAACTAATCATTGTTCACCATGGGAAAGAACATACATGATTCTACAAGGCTTTTGATCAAATACAATATTGAAATCCTCTTTCTTGTTGATGGTTTTATGTTTTGTTTGTAGGGTGTTACTTCTTCTTTTAGATTCAAGTCCAATCAGAATTAGTATCCAATTTATAACATGGACATCAACATTATTTTTTCATAATACATTCCAATCAACACTTCAAAGAAGTATATGATAGTCTTTAAAAGATGGCTTACAACTCTTACAATCTAAGAGATAGTAGATTTTATCAAAGGAATTTTTGTGACCAAATATATCCCAAGTATTTTCATTGCACATGCTTAACTAGTTAATTTCATGATCTTGCTATACTAGATCCTAAGAGTTTTTTTCCTACGTTTGTGCTACTGAATTTCCAAAATAGAAACAATTTTGATATTTCTTGAGGTGGATTGACATCTTACGTATTTGGTGTCCTTCTCTTTAATGAAATAAGGGAATTTGATAACCATCCATCTTCTTGTTTTCCAGTAGTTACACCTTTCCCATAATTTGGGTAGCTTTTGATGCTCGCCCTACTCTCTCCACGAATATTTACAAAACCAAATTTTTAGTATTTTCCAAGATGCCTTTCCACATCTTTACCATGCAGACAATGAGGGATGCCTCCATATTCATTTAGAATAGAGACATACAAACCAAAGTCACCAACTAACTTATACACATACTTGTTGCAAGTAAGGAGGATAGCATTTCTTGGTTAGAACCATTTTATGATTATTATGGGCTTAGAAAATGACTTATTTGTTACTAGAAGGAAATGGTCTAAAGGTGCTCTACTCCAGGACTGAAGACAAATACATGAATTATTTGCAAACTTTCCACTCTATTCAACTACTCTACCATAACATCAACCTTCAAACTGAATCTTTCATGTTACAATAAGATTGCTAAATGAGTAGCTACAAGACTAGAGTATCTATCATTTTTCTCCTACATCCTCAGCTTCCATGTTTTGAATCTTTATTAATTCACACATGCAATGCACATGCTATTTAGCACGATTGGTATGATTTTAGGCTTACTTCTTGCCATTGCTTAAAGTATATGAAGTTAGAGATGTTTTTTATTTTATTTTTATACATCATCAATCACATACCAATAAAACAAAGCAATCACTAATTGATGAATCCACTCTTCACTAATTGTTAGACTTTCATATTATATTATATAATTATTTTTAATTAAACACTTAGATATGTACAAAAGTAAAATATCACCACTATTAAGAAACAATGTATTGTGGTGTTTAAGAAAGGTGCTTTTGTAGGATTTTGATTTCTTTGGATTTTAAGTAATATAAGATTCGAACCTGCGACCTATGTCTAGTCCCAAGGATACCACCTTCAAGCTTGAAGTGTAGTTGATAATGGGAGGCCACCTTCAAGCTTGATTCATTCTTTATGCATTTCACAATGGGAGACGTCGGGCTACCACCTTCAAGCTTGATTCATTCTATATGCATTTCACTATGCAATGGTCTTAGATTTTCACTGCATTTTCCCTCAATCAATTTATCAATTCAGTCTGACCCATGCACATCGTCCGAGGAGTGTTTCCGGCGATCTTGAGTTTTAGCTTGGCTGCAGTGACGATTCATGGTATTATGTTTAATCTTATAGGCTGCAATATGCCAAACTAAAAGTTCACTACGAATGTTTGTCTGACAAATTAGATCGTTTGGGTTCCGTAACCCCGGTGCCATTCAGGGACACTTTGAGGAATTGCTCTTGGGGCACGGAACCCAAACCATCACATTTTTCAGACAAACCTTCGTAGTGAACTATGATGCCATATTGCAGTCGAAGGGATTAAACATAATACCGTGAATCATCACCGTTGCCAGGATGAAACTCAAGACCGTTGGAAACACTCCTCGGACAGTCAGTGTGGGTCATACTAAATTGATAAACTAATTGAGGGAAAATGCAATGAGAATCTGAGACGGTTGCATAGTGAAATGCATACAGGATGAATGAAGAGTGGGTGTCAAGAGAAATGGTTGTGGGACGTCGTATGAGAGGAAATGGTGATGGGAATTGAAAGGTCAAATTAAATTCGCACAACGGTAATAAACTACACCTGTGTCTTCCATTGTGAGATACACTTCAATCTTGAAGGTGGTATCCTTGGGACTAGACATAGGTCAAAGGTTCGAATTTCCTCAGTTTAGTTCGTACACTGTTATTTTTTTTATGCAAATTATATGTTTTCTTTAATTTCCTTTGTCAGGACGCAGAGACAACCATAAAATATCAAATGTTTCAAGATGCAAAGAGTAAGAGACAACTATAAGTAAGTCTTATATTAAATTTACCATATAAGTATTTAATTGACACTATCAAATAAGATTTGACACGTTGGATTGTCATGATCTTCTTATCACTTTTTATCAATGTGATTGTAAGGCACTCTTTGAGGTGAAGTCCAAAATTTTAAATCTTTTTCCTCATTCTCATGCCTTTTTGTAAGACAAAAAGGATGGTAGTGGCTTCAACATTGAAAATGGTTTCCATCCAAACCTATCAAGTGTAATTTTAGGTCAGCAGTATTCTTGACTCCGAACTATAGCAGTTGTTTGTCCATTTTCATCTTGTAAATCCTTCGATTTACATGGTGAAAATGGCCAAACAACTGCTACGGTTTGGAGAAAAGAATAATGTTGACCTAAAAGTAGACTTGATAGGTTTGGATGGAACAAATTACCGTGGAAATACTCTTTATCTTCATTCTCAAGTTTTGAGAGAATCAGAGATATATGAAACGATGCATTATGACTGTTCATCTTCATAGCCACCCCTTGAAATCAAGGTAAGAAATGGTTTAATGATTTAGTGTAGTAAACAATTACCTTGATTCCATGTTAGCTTTTATTGAATGAATGTGTTTACTGAATGAATTAATGGTTTATTGAATGTTATCTTTTATTGAATGAATGTGTTGACAGAATGAAACATTGGTTTAATGGATTTTAGCCTTTATTGAATGAATGGTAGATGTTTGTTTATGATGAAATATGCATGAATTTGCACGTAATTTTTTTTTCAAGTACATGAATTGGTTATGGGGAATTGAGAGTGATGTGAGGGGGGGGGGGCACAAGAGCTTCCACCTTCACATGGTTGGCCCTTCTCATTAGAGAATATTAAATTATTCTCGAAACAAAGAGGAGCTCAATGAATGGAAATAATGCTTCCTTTCTACAACCCACTCCTGTTTCATCTAAATTTTGACAATTTCTTGGAGCTTGTTGTGATGTTTGGTTGCTCCTAATCATAACCAATTTTGAGTTTTCTTAACTTCAAAGGCTGAGTAAATGATGCACTGGAACCAATATCTTTAAATTTCTCTTTAAATTCCTTGGAATCTACTTGAGAATATTTGAATGAGATATGTCTCCAATCCTCTAGATATATTTGAATGAGATATGTCATGTGCAATTAGTAGCATCTTACAAATCTTTTGTAGTTTCCACCATACAGTTTTCAGAATCTCCATTTCTCTATATTGGATTGTATCAACAATTTTTATTGAAATTCAATGATGTGAAGAAGCATTTATAATAGCTCTTGGAGAAAGGAGTCATATATATAACCCGGTGTTTCACCTTATGGGTTGCCAATCATCATAGTGCTTAAGCAGGATGAATGTTTGTGAATGTGTAATGACTACCGAGCAGTGAATCAGATAACCAACAAGAATCAATATATATTTGCCACATACTAGTCCTCCTCTACATAATTTCTAAACAACCCTCAATGGCATGCAACTACAAATAATAACATGCATCTAGAACCAAAAACCAAGCAAAGGTTGATTTATGCATTATATAGAGAGGTGGCACTAGGAACACAATATCGAGAAACAATGAGTTAGAAAAAACATTTGTACCAAAGTACCAAAATGGTTATTAATAAAATTTATAAAAAAAAAATTGGTTTGGGAATTGTCTTCAATTTGATGGATGGCATGATCACGATGACAAATCAATAGAGTATTTTTTTTTTAAATTGCCTATATCCATAAGATATCTGACTCTACATATGAAGATATTCGATGTCCACCAACCAATATGAACATCGGATATCCGATTTTACCCTCCCTGATGTCCAACATTTCTGCCATACCTCTAACGGCACAGGATGTCAGATATTGGCCATCTTAAGATAGGCTTTCCATCATATATTCGACTTACTATCCGACAGAAGAGGTGTCGGATATCCAACGGGCACGTAAGATGTCGTATTTTTTCCAAATTCCAACCAACGTTAAAAAAAGATGGGATTTGTTGGATAGTCGACAACAAGATGTCGAAAATCGGATATCTATGCTGTCGGATTTGCGGGTAAAAAATGCTAGTGGTTTTTGTCTAAATACTTCGTCCTCCTCAATATGGGTATTCTCTTCCTTCTTTCTAAGTAAATCTATTTTTTCTTCACACTTAGAGTCATTATAGAAGATAGAAGATCTTAAATCAGTATCAACTGCATAAATGGAATGACTATATGGTTCATTTTGACTGCTTACTACATACGCTAGTCTCTTGAATATCCGCAACAACCACGTCCATGACCACACTCCTGACTAGAAATTTAGTGACAAATACTACCAAATACCTTATCAACCCCATGCATTTGACCTTTTTTTAATCAAAAGCAAATAGATCTTTATATGGTCTTGCAATTTCTAAGCCCATGTTTTCTACCACAACCTTTGGCATCAAATTATGAGAAGCCCCTGAATCAAGCATACAATTGTGAAGGATCATATCATGGACATTTAAATTTACATAAAAAGGTGGAACTTCATCTAAACAGTTATCTTCCATTTTAGATCCCATAAGAATGGTCAGAGAATCATCCTTTAACTCTAAAGCATCAAGTTCTATCCGTCCTTCAGTCCTAACCTTTTTAGAGATTTGTTCTTTATATTCAATATTTTTCAACAACTCACTAAAAGGAATTGGTATTTTGAGCTTCGACATTTCAATCTGTAATCTAAAAGAAACTGACACTTTATCATTCTCTTTGATCAAATCCCTTTTAACCTCTGGAATTTTCTTAGTCACATCTTCTTTTAGTTTCTCTTTTTTGTGTTGATTGGTTGAAGGTAAATCTACAGGACCTTTTCCTTTATTTATAACCACATCTATGTTCCTGAGACTAATTTTTCTTTGAATATCATTTACAACATTTTGATATCCTACTTGGTATTGTTCTATTTCTACTTCAAAACTGTTGAAATCTCCTTCCTGTGAAAACATATCATGTTCTTCTTTGGTCAAATAAATCTATGAATCATCCTCATCAAAATAATGTATTTCACTTTCGACAAGTCCAACTTCGTCTTCTTCATCAACATAATTCTCAGGAAATGGAGGTCTTAATGGATTGTCTTCTGCATTTCTTGGATTCCTCTGATATCGTTGATCCCTCTGTCTTATTTGTGGTCGAATTTGTCTCCTAAAATTTGGGTTTCTAATTGGAGGCTCTTGCTGATCTTTGTTTTGGGGTTTATTGTCTAAGGCTAATCTGTCCATTAGTTTCTCCATATTTTTCATCATCATATCAATCCTACATCAGTGGAGGAAGATGTCGAGGGTTGGTTTTTTCTAATTTTCCTTCTATCCATAACAACATTTTGTTTCATCTTTCCCGAAGCCATCATATTTTCTTCCACTTCCACCACATCCTTCAACATGGATGACAGAGTATCTGATTTTATCTCTCTCAACATACAAGAAAAGTCCACATCAAAGGCATCTGCATAATGTAATTTAGCTTCCCCACTAAAGGTTTGATATCAGCAGGAATTGAATTGTAAACCTTCATAAATCTCACAAAGAACTCTTGAACATATTCAAAACTCCTTTCTTCAAATTATTATATTGAGTTAGGATTTGTAGAGGGTTTTTCTTATCTTCCCACCTATCAAGAAAAAGAGTCACAAAATCGTCATAGGAAGGGATTGATCTTGCAGGTAAATTTTTGAACCATTTCTTCACCTCCCCAGACAAACTTTGTTCCAACAATCTCATTTTGGCATCATCATAATTTGCTTCTTCCAGGTCAATGAAATCATTGAACCTATCAATATGTTGTTGGGATGTATAATTTCCCTCCCAATCAAACAACATGATTCTTTGTCCATAGTTTTGAGGTAGGTCATGAAAAGCGATGGGTAGATCCATTGGGGCAAACCTAGCGGCCATAAATATTGGAGGGTTTTGAGAAACCTTGAGATTTCTTAATGGTACTCTCCGAGCCTTAGGTTTTTTAGACTCAACTTTTCCAGAATTTTGAAAATATTCCCAAATAGATTGTAAAAGATATGTTTGAAACCTATTTTGATCAATTATATTTTCTTTTAAATATGATTCTGATTTATTCCTACACAAATATTGTTCAAACCTTTCACTTACACCAACATCTTCACCATCCAACAACTCTTCTTGAAAAGGAGGAAATATATTTGTTGTTTGAGAAGTACCTTCTGGATAGTTTCCTTTAATATTCTTCAGAATTCTTTCTGGACTTTCCACCCCTGAGAATAACTGCAAATCTTGATTTCTCCTAGTAGGAATTCTTCTGGAAGCCAAAGTGTCTTTCTTGGAGTCACCTGTTTAAAATGGAAAATTTGAACGTAGTCGCCAGGGGAAGATACAACCAATTCTGAAATATCAAATTTCTTTGCCCACAAAAATTTGATTACAATGTCGTTCTTCCCAGGAAAAATATGAACCTTTGTTCCCTAGCAACATTGCAAAAATGTTATCACTCAGAATTTACCCACTTGGTTGCATAAAGGATGAATCTGAGGGAACTATTTCGAACCAGTCTTTAGGAGGAAAGTTATCCTTTTTTCCTACTAGAGAGGGCTCTCTAAAAAATATATAAAATGGCTAAATATGTTTAAAAAGATTATGTTTTTTTTTTAAATTTATAAAGGGCTGAAACACACGAATAACGTTGGGAAATGGAGTCAAACATTACACTGTGTAGGTAAACAAAAAAATTTAACAATAAATATTTTTGTAAAGGTAGGGTATCTCTCTTCTTACAGTCAAAGTCTTAATTTCCAGGTCGATAATGAATAAAAGGTAACAATCCATCAATATTGGGCATTAATCATGACTGAATCCAATATATAATTTAGCATAATATTTGTGAATACTGAGATGCGATAAATCAGAGCATAAGAATATGAATTATGATTTATTTAAACTTTCATCTCAACGAGAAGGAAGACACAAAGGAAAATATTTATTGGAAATAACATTTCACAAAGAAAGGAAGGAGATTCACAAACTGTAAAATCTATACCACAAGAATATTTACTCTTTGAAAAGTGCTTGATTCTGCTCAATGATCTTTATTCCAAAACTATAGTGCTCAATACAGAAATGTCTCTATTACTCACGGGTTCCAATCCTTAATCTTTTACAAAAAATTGTTTAAATACATAAACATTGCTCTATGAGATGCGAATAACTGTTTGCATTCAAAAATAGTAACCTGATAACGATTTTATCATAATTGTTTTTATCACAATTGTCGAAAATTAAAATAAACTTAAACAAAACACAAAAGATATTTTAATCCATGTTAAAATGAATCATGGTATTTTTCCGCTGGCATGTTCTTGGACACCTCTCTTCATGGATGCAATTTGCACTTCATTCTCCCGTATTTTTCCACTGTTCTATACTTGGTGTCTCGTAGCTCGTCATTTTTTTTGACAGGGACTCTTAATCCGACGTGCTCCACATAAGAAATTGGGGGTAATTCTAAAATTATCATTTTCAATCTATTTTGAATTTCTAAGTCTGTTGCCAATTTGTCAACTACAATATTTCATGTCAGAGAATGCATCATATATTCAAATTTTATGTGATCCATCCTGGATTTAATTAGCAAGGCTTGATAATCCTACTGGGAAATCTGATCTTCATTTGTATCCCAAAAGGAAGGGAGTCCCTTTTGAAACAATTCTGAAAATAAACCTTTAACGGATTTTACCTATTGCAACATTTTATTCACCTTAGCTTGGACCCCTTGAACATGATGATGTTTTGCAATGACCCTCATTGCATGATCTATCATCGTAATTATGTCCTTATTTCCCAAATTCTTCATATCATTCAGAGTTAAGGAATTTAGGAAATTAATAACACTTTGTAGTGTTTCTATCGGTCTTTTTCCCAGAGTCTCCATCGTGACTACACAATTTTGCAAAGCTATACTTATCACTGTTTCTTTATCTTGTACGAAATTTAAATAAGATCTCAAATTACTTTCCTCAACCATAATTGCATCCCAAATTAAGTGCCTATCTCATTGCATAGGCAATTTCCCTGTCACATTTTCTACCAATTTTTCATTTTGCTCCTCTAACTTTTTGTTCTTTTCTTACAAATTTTCTCTCTTTTTCTTTTCTTTTCACTTCCTATGTTAAACTTTGATTTTATGTTCTCAAAATTTGTATATCCTCTTCTTTCAAGCTGATCTGTGCCATTGCTTGAACAAGATCCTCTGCACCATTTTCTGTATTCGACTGACTTGCTTGTATTTGATTATTTTTCTCTAAAGCCAATTGATTTTGACTTTCATTAAGAACATCAATCTTAGCTAGCAACGTAGCTATTTCTTCCTCCCATACACTTTTATCTTCTGTAATCCTCAACAATTTTGCGTCAGTGTCAATTAATTCTTGAGACAAGGCTTCTTTTTCCTTTTCCAATACTGTTAACTTAGAGGCCTGAATTAATTAAGTGGTTCATATTTTAAGTTTTTTCTTCAATATTTGGATGGTGTTATCTCTCCCAGCTAAAATATTTTTGGTAGCTTGGCCTTTTTCTTGTTCACTATCCATATCCAATACATCATTCTCGAGTCTTTTAATCTGATGCTGATATGTTTTATTCTCTATCTTTTCCTACTTCAACTGATTTTCCAACCTTAAAACCGTGGATTGCAATTTGGAATTTTGCACAAAAGTATTCATTAAATCAACATATATTACTTCCCCGGTCTGCTTATGTAAATGAATTTTATCAGGTATGGGGATCCTCTGTAAATTCAGTTTCATTTCTGAAACTCTATCCTGGGTTGTCACTGCTAAATTTAGTGTATTTTTGACATGATCTTTTGTAGTAACTTGTGAAAAATCTTGGTCTGATATATCCCTTACTTTAGAGTAAAGTTTTACCATTTCTTATGAGGAAGCATGCTTTTCTTGTCCACACTTTATGAATAAGTCACTACTTGACTTGAATCTGTCACTAGGTCCACGTTGCTGGGATTCTTTAAAACTATACTCCTAAACCTGGAAAATAGGCCTTCGATCTTTATTTTCACTTTTTTTGGCATCAATCTCCACCATTTCCTTATCTGAATCATTTTTTGCTCTTTTTGATATTGCTGACTTCTTAATCACCCTCTCATCATCCTCTGGAGAGTTTCTTTTACCTGTAATGTCCATTTTACTTGAGGTTGGAAAAAATGATGTAGATGAATGTGTTATCTCAATTTGATCTACCTGCACTATCTCCATGCTTGGATGATATTCCATTAAATGAACTCTTTCAGCTAAGCCTTCTACTTCTTTGTGATCAAATTCTCTATTTTTTTTTTGCTGCCTCCTTTCTGAAATAATGTGGTGAGGATCATAATCAATTTTAGCAGCTTTTACAAAATTCATGTCTTGTAGTAAACCTTCAATAAGTTAGAGATAAGCCTTGTTTTTAATAATCAATGGATCAATCTTCAGGGGATATTTGATTTCAGAGGCCTTCCTGAAACTTAAGAAATGCTCATTTTCCATAATCATCTTCTTCCTAAAGAATTCTAGGGAAAACATCCTTGGTGTTAAGAATGCAAGTAAACTATATGGATCATAAACAAATCCGTAAACCCTAATGATAGTATGGTCTTCAAATAAAAACCAATCCCGAACTCTTTGGTCTACATTGAACTGTAACAAATCCTGCATCTCAGCCAAAATCCTAGGTGCCTGCTTCTGAAAAGTTAGTTTGTATATTTATGATATGATCAGGTTCATGTAATCAAAATTATTGTTCCCGATCTCAAAAGTGAAAAGTTTCTCTGGAAACTACAAATTTTCTTCATTAAAGAACAAAAAAATCTTGATCAAATAAGACTGAAACCGAAAATGTCTAGTCATGTGGAAATTTACTAACTGAGAGTGAATACTCTTATCTATAAACTCATCAAATTTAAGGCAGGGAAATTTATTAGACTCACACTCAAAATGATGTTTTCCTATTCTGAATAACAGGCTTACCAAAGTTTCTGGAACAAATTTATCAGTATCCAATCCTAAGAACTGACTCAACAGGAAAATGACCCACTGAGACTCTTCATTGGAAAGTTGAATATCTAAAGGAAAGGGCTTATTCTCAATAGAAAGGTTTGGTTTAAAACATTTAGATAATAAAACTTGTTTTTCCTTCACAGAGGCTTGTCTAAACTGTTCCACTAGGGTTTCTTCCGCAAATTCCCCCAAATTTTGGATGAATGACTTGGGAACATCTAAAGAGTCTCTGACAATTTGGGAATTCACCATACAAAGGATTCTAGACCTATTTGAGTCCATTATAACACGTTCTCACTGAGAATTATTTGATGTGCACCAGGTTATGAAATCCGAGAAATTTAGGGTTTATCCGGGATAGAAATGGTGAAACAATGACCTTTGCACTACATACAAATCCATTCCTTGCTCATCTAGAACCTTTAATTTATCCTTTACTTCCCATACTCGACCAAAATACAACACTGGGTCAAAAATATCCCCATCCCTATCCTCAAAAATCTCTTCCAACCTGCTAAACTCTCTAACATGTTCTTCTAGCACTTCTTTTTCCATTTTAAAAGGAAAAAAATAGTTAAAAAAGAAGGTTCGTGACCTACCTCAAAAACGACGGCTGGATAATGTATTTTATCGTGAATTCCTGTTGACATAGACATGTTCTTCTTCCAGGTATCAAAAAACGGAATGATTCCTTTCCTGTGACCTATTTTTGCTTTTATAGTATTCCTTAACAATCAACGAAAAACCTTAACCATTGATCCCATCGCCTTTTCCATCTACACCATCAATTTCATCACACTTTATTGTCTGGAGTGGTTTCAAGATCATTCATGGTGGTTTCCCATAACCTCTTTTCAACCCGTAGAATGTTCCATCGCCCAACACGTGGTGAGCGGTATACTTTCCGCCGCTGCTCACCCCTTTCCTTCTCTACGCTACTTCTGGCTCTGGAATGATCTTAAACCATTGATCTAATCATGCTTCAATTCATGATCGTTGATCGATTTCGAAATTTTTGCTTCCTTTATCCCTCTTTTCGTCTTTCAATTTAGCTAATATCTACTGTTGATTTTGCGTGAATCACTTACCACCTTTGATCTGTGCCCATTCCTAATATTCTCACATTTGGAGGCCTACTATCCCGTTTAACCAATCCAACACTCTAGAGCTCTACCAACAGACTTAGCAACCTTCTGTCACCCGGTCCTCCAAATTTAGTGTATCAGCTAAACTTTAGACCTTGGCCATTTTATGCATGCATTCAACTATATTTAGGAAATTTTCAATATTTTCCTTTATCACAACATTTTAAATCTCATTATAAACTTCCATCACATAATAACTAATCCAGTGCCAACTACATGGAATATATTTAGTTTGTTCCAAGGGTTTTTTCGATGGAAATAATGATATTTGTTTGATTGCATCCCCCTAAAAATGATCATGTTACTAAATATGCATCCTATAAACACATTGGTAGTGGCAAGCAAAGGCCTCCCAAGAATAAAGGCATGAACTCCCGAGGAATCCATGGGATGAAATACCATAAAATCTACTGGTTATGTCCAAGAATCCAATACTAAATCTTCAAGGATCCCTTCGAGTTTGATCTTGGAATAGTCAACAAGCTCAAGAACTGTAGGAGTCGAGTGAATTTTTGTTAAATTCAAACATTTCATAGTTCCTATGCTCATAATGTTAATTATTGCTCCAAGGTCAATCAAGGTGTTAGGAAGACAGATCCCATTGATTCGCAGAGAGACAATAGGGTTCGCAAGATCTAATTATTTCTTAATGAGGTTACTACTACTTATCAAATCAACAGTCTCTCCAACAAAATGGATGGTAGGTGGGTCTTTTCATTTCCTCCATGGTTTTTTTACACATAATTCCTTTACCGCTTTAGCGCAAATTGGTATATCCTTTAAGGATTGAATTAAGGGAATTTTAATGTAGACATTTTTAAGTTCGGTAATAAAATCATATTCAGGAGTAACCACTGGATTTCTCAATTGTAATATTTATGGATAGGGTGGTTCTCCTAAAGAGGACAACTGTTCTGATAAGGAGTCTCCTTGCTTGATCATAGTTGGGGGTTCATTACTGATGACTGGATTAGGAATCAGTTCTTCTTCTTCTTCCTCAATGATAATAGGGTACGAATTTTGGAAGACCTTCCCAAAATGTAAATGGATATCTTGTAATCCTATAGGAGTGATTGTATATGTTGGGAAGGGATGCAACTCAACTTGAAGAGTAGGATGAGTTGGTCTATTATTCAAGTTAACTATGGGTTGTACAGGAAGTTGGTGTTTCCTAGGGTGTTGAGAGTCAGCTAGTTGAAGTTGTTGATATTGCATAGTTGGTGGTTGTGGTTGAGTAGGAAATTTTAGATAAGATGGAGGTGGATACTATTGGAATGCCTAAGAAAAAGGTAGAAAATGTTGGGATTGCATAGGAGGCTAGTTTTTCATAGGGTAAGGGTATGAAGGAATATTCCCAAAACCAGGCCATCTCCATCCCTGTTGCCAAGGACGAGTTTGAGATGGTTGTTGGGGCCATGCTTGCTAAGGATTTGTTATGTCCCAAGTATATTGTTTTCCTAGAAATTATGCAAACTTTGAAATGGTAGGATCAACATGCATACCTAATGGATGAGGCAGCCATGGTTTTTTGGCTGCTAGTGCACATAATTGCTTTGTGGCCTCCTTCTCTCCTTGGTACACTACTTTCAATCTAGGAAGCAAAGGGAACTGATCTGTAGAATGATTATCTGCACAAATACCACAAATAGGAATCTTATTTAGAGGACACTCCTTCAATGGATGCTTTCTATGACACTTAGAACAAAATATATCGAGGGCTACATTCTCTTCATCCTGCTTTTTACTAGCATGAAAGGCATCTAACTGCATACTTCGAGTGCCAAGAATATCAATCCTAAAACCTTCCAAGAGGTTACCCAACTCTATTCTAGTGACTCCTTCCAATTAATTCTTAATGTATTTAGGGAGAGGTTCTTGAATTCCTTTACATGTTCTTTCTTCCTTGAATATTTTATGCATAGCTCACCAATTTTATCACGAGGCAACAAAAAAATCCCAGTCCCCCATTAATTTAAGTACGTTCATGGATTCATCTGAAATGCCTCTTAGAAAGATAACCTTTATTGTTTCTTGGTCTAATTTATGTTTAGAAGATTTCCTCTCTTAGCTCCCTTTGCAATATTTGTGATACTTTTGAAGGAATACCCTTCTCATCTCTTCACAAGTCCTTATTGTGTCTCCTGCCAGTCCCATAAACCGGTGTAATGTTGAGTTTTTGAGAGTGGAAGGACACAACTTTAATTTTTTTGCATTATTAGAATAATCATAGATTCTACAAAAATTATCAAATTCGAACAAAAAGGAATTAGGATCATCTCCTACCCAGCCATGAAAATGAGGAAGTGCAGAAGGGGGAATATTCTTCATCTGCACAATTGCAAGAGGATTCATAATGGGAAAGCCAAAATTTACCTCTTCTTCAATGGTGTATTCTTCATCTCAACAATTATGTTCCTCTTCCCAATGGTTGTGTTCCTCCCTACGATAGTGTGTCTCACCTTAATCCTCTACCATGTTTTCTCCAATTTAAATGCACGATGTTTCAATGTGGGGGAAATCTAAACCAACAATTCCCTCTTCCGTTTGATTCTCTGTGTTGCCAAAAATGATTAATCCTCTTGAAGGCCCTGCTGTAAAGTACAAATGTGCCATGTTGGTCGATGCCGCAGGACCATGTCCTGTAGATGAATGTTCAATCCTGCTCACTAGGGTTTTCCCTACAAACCCTTTATTATTCTTCCCTACTAATGAGTTAGTAGATAAAGGAGATCTAATAATGTTGTGAAAAGAAACAGTCGTAGGTACCTTTCTTTTAATAAATCGCCCCTTGTTATATCTTTCTCGATTCATATAGTACCAACACGATCTAGATCCAACAAAACCATGTAGTCACCGAAGAAAGCTAGCAGAGGGGTTCTTGCCTCTCATCTCACTGAACATCCTTGTTGTGCTCTAGGGAACCAAACTTATTGCAAAAAAAGAGAACCTATGCCTCAGAACTAATCAAACTCAAACCAAACAAATGTTAACTAAGACCTAGTTCTTTGACACCTCCCTGTCAACAACACCAAAAGGTTGGGCAAAATAATTGCTTATTTTACTTCACATAAATTATCAACTAGGGTTTGTAAAATAACGAGGTTTCATGCAAAGTATATGAAGAACTAAGTTCAACTAACCACACTTAATAAAATTCTCAAGAGAAATCATACATAGATTGAATGAATTCACTGTGTGCATACCAACAATCACTCTTCATATTTTGACCTTTGTAAATCAGGGTCTTGTTTAATATCATCACAATGTTCAAGTAAGAAATCTAGTCTTGATATTTGAAATATACCAACAACAAATGGATTGTAATACAACTCTCCATATAACAACAAATAGACTATATGGAATCACCTAGTGTACCCCAACAACTAGCTATCAAATCCAATGGTGATCTTTTACCAGCTACTGGAATTGTCAAGATGTCCAGAAAATAGTTTATGTTATTTATTACCAATCAGAGAGATGTTCTAACCACACTATTCATAAAATCAAAACTATATAGATGAAATACCATAGGTCCAGGTCATGTGTTCGCTAGATCACTTATGGACTTATTAGGTTTACAATCCTTCAATTAATGGAACACACCAAGCACATGAGGATCCTCTCAAAGTTATAAAAATCATGTAAAGTAAACCCAGGCATTCATCATCAAACTTACAAGATTCAAATTAAATCTATAATATTGTAAATTCTCTTATCAAATTAAATTAGAAAGCAAAATCACAAATCTATGATGAACACAGCTCTTAAGTATGCCAAGAAACCTGTGTTGGGATAACCTGTAACATAATACAAACATCAATCCAATCTGATATACCCTTAGTGGAATATAAATGCATGAAACACACTTGCACAAATTAAAACTATGATCTAACATTGTTGGTGCGACCAAGAACATGGTGGCCTCCTGGCTAAGTGCATTGTAGTGGGTGAGAACTCAAAAAATTATCAGACGTGCAGAATATTCATTAATAAAAGTAAAGAGTAGATCATAGGAGTCCAAAAGGAATATCTGATGTCAAGCAATACTATATTTCCATATTTAAGGACTTGGCTCTCTATTAATGGAATTATGACCCCTTTTTATCTCTTTGAATCTGACCAGGTAGGGCGATGGAGAAACTGGAAGTGTGTGGGTGTTCCAAATAATTTGAGTTATGAATTAGATTTTCTATCTTCTATGCTACAATGAGTTTCTCCAATTGGAATTCATGCTAGAGACAACAAAGGATCGGGGTTATCCATTGTAAGTACACATTCAAAGAAGGATATGACAAGCTTATCCTACACATCCCTCTTCCCCTATTCTATCATCCTTAAAAAAATTGGCATAATCGTGGCCTCCCTAAGGGAAACATTTTATTTTTAGTCCTTGTTCACGAGTGAATCCTCACAACATATTATGTTGGGAGGATTAGTTTTTCCTATTATCTTTTATTTTGGATGAGGGGATTTAGTAATTAATGCACAAATATTTAAGAGAACTCTCAATTCATTTATTAAAGATTCTAGGGGGAGTTTAATTTATATAAGAGAAGAATATAAAATTGGAATACTTATCCTATTATGTTGCATATTATCTCATATATCTTTCACTTTGCTAGTTAGAAAAAATGGTTTTTCTTTAGATACCTAGGAATCTTAATATCCTTAAAAAAAATTCAAATATGTGGATTGGCATAACATCTCTCATAAAATCAAGGGAAAAATATAGGTGTGACGAGTCCATTGGTTGAACCCACAAGTAAGATCATCCTTATCATGTTTTTTTTCTCCACTTCCATTTTTCAATGCTCCTCCCTATTATATCCTATTGCTATAATGCAATATATCTCTAAGGATATACATAATTCTTTTTGGCAATGAGGAAAGTCAAGTTGTAAAAAATTTCATCTAGTTAAATGGGAAATTCTTATATCCCTAATGGATCATGGAGATATTGGTATTCAAGTTCCATAGCTTATGAATATTGCCACTCGAGCTAGAATTCTTTGGAGGCTTCTCACAAGATAAAAGGAATGGCGGAAAGAGTACTTTAGAAGAAGTATATCAAAAGACCAAGGATCATGTGCCTATATAATTTCACCTGGGAAGGAAATAGATCAGGAATATGGAGACTATGTAAAGTAAGGGGTAATATGATACCATGTAGACTGTATTTGATTCCTTAAAATGGGAAGACAATAAATATATGCGACGAAAACATTCTTCGAAAATAGCTGATGTCAAACAATACTCGATTCCCAGATTGTAAGGTCTTGGATCTCTGATAATGGAAATATGACCCTTTTTTATCTCTTAACGGAGCCAGGTACAGCAATGGAGAAGCTAGAAGTGGGTGTGTATTGTAAATCATTTGAGATATGAATTAGAGTTTATATTCTCTATGCTACAGGGAGTTTCTCCAATCGGAATTCATTATAGAGAAAACAAAGTATATATTGTTATGGGTAAGTAGACATTCATGGAAGTATATTACAAGATTATCCTAGGCCTCCCTCTTCCCCTATTCTATCATCTTTGGAAAACAAATTGCATAATGATGGCCTCCCTAATGTGAACATTTTATGTTCAGTCCTTGTTTAGAAGTGAATCCTCACAACATATTATTTTGTGAGCATTATTTTTTCCTATTAGGTTTTCCTTTGGAGGATGGGATTTAGTAATTAATGCACAAATATTTAAGACAACTCTCAATTCATCTATTGAATCCTCTAGGGGAGAGGTTAATTTGTATAAGAGAAGAACTATAATTGGCACACTTATCCTATTATGTTTCATAGGATCTCATAAATATTTCACTTTTCTATCTATACAAAATAGTTTTCCTTTAGATACCTAGGAATCCCAATCTCCTTCAAAAAAGTCAAAGAGGTGGATTTTCATACTAGCAGCTCTCTCAAAATCAAGGGAAAAATATAGGTGTGATGAGTCAATTGGTTGAATCCAATCGATAATATAATCCTTATCAATTTAGTCATCTCTTACCTTCTATTTTTCAATGATCCCCTATTATATCCTATTGCTATAATGAAATATATCTCTAAGGATTACATCATTCTTTTACGAGGAAAGTCAAGTCATAAAAAATTTCATCTGGTTAAATGGGAAATTCTTAGAGCCCTAATGGATCATTGAGGTATTGGTCTTTGAGATCCATAGCTTATGAATAGTTCCACTGGATACAAAATGCTTAGCGGATTCTCACAAGATAAAAGGAATGGTGGAAATAAGTACTTCGGAAGAAGTATATTAAAATACCAAGACTCATATGCCTAGATAATTTCACTTAAAAAGGAAATGGATCAGGAATATCCAGAGACCATGTAAAGTAAAGGGTAAGATGATACAAGATAGATTGTATTTGATTCATTTAATTGGGAAGAAAATAAATATATGTGATGAAAATATTCTTGGAAAATCTCTCATATAAAGCAATACTAGATTTCCATATTTAAGGCCCCATGCCTCTCTAATAATGGAATTATGACCCTTTTTGACATCTCTGAATGGGACCAGGTAAGGTGATGGATGTTGGCCCTAGGAAGCTTTGGGTACCAATTTTGGAAAGTCATTTTTGGTGTGGATAGAACCAAGGAAAAAAGGTTCGACAAAGTGGTCAACTTTGATGAAGTTGCTGAGAAACTAGGAAGATGGTCATTTTGAATGTGTCAAAGGGTGGGTTTATGTAAGTTAGTTAGGGTTTTTTTCGCTTGCATTAATTATCTGAGTAGTTAGTTAGTGGTTTAGTGGGAGGAGCGCAAGCTGGGTGAACCCTATAAATATGTAAGAGGTTGGAATTTTTGGGGATAGGAAGTTGTTCGGGAAATTGTTAGTCAATGCCTGTATCCTATGAACTACTTATTTCTGTATGTTGAAGAGCTAGTTGATGTAAGGAGAATAATCACATGATCTGCAGGCTGTGTGCGCAGATCCATTGTAATAGAAGAAGGAAAGTCTGTAAGTCTTTATAAACACATGAAGTACTTATTTTTGGCTGCGACTCATGAATAAAAGAAGTGCTTCTGTGGTTTTTCCCATCTTAGGTTTCCATGTTAAAATCATGGTGTCAAATGTGATGTGATGTTTATGTTTATTATTATGTGTAGAAGTTGATGAATGAATGTGCTCATAATGAATAAATGTATGAATGTGAAATATGCACTATGTATTAAATTTTTAGTAGGCACATGATATATGTCGAAGTACATGGTGTGTCACTAATCTGATTATGTTAGTGTTATGAGTTATTTGTTGAATTATATGTATGTCAAACTATTCCCCTTCCTCTCTGCAAAAAACTTGCTTCATGCAGACCCCATAGGTACTTCAGGTGAGACGTCATATGATTTGCAGTTGTTTCTAAAAAGGCTAAACCACTTTCGAGCGAGTATATTGTGTTTTTTTGGTGATATGTTGTGTATGCGAGCCTTGTTTGAAGTAGAAGTGTGCCAAAAATGGAGAAACTAGAAGTGGGTGGGTGTTCCAAATCATTTGATATATGACATATAGTTTTTATTCTCTATGCTACAAGAATTTTCTCCAACCGGAATTCATGCTAGAGACAACAAAGGATATGGTGTGATGGGTAAGTACACATTCAAAGAAGGATATCACAAGCTTATCCTATGCCTCCCTCTTCCCCTATTCTATCATCTTTGGAAAAAAATTGCATAACGATGGCATCCCTAAGGTGAACATTTTATGTTCACTCCTTGTTCACAAGTGGATCCTCATAATATAAAATCTCAAGGAAAAACGATTTGTGGGATCACCATGGTGTGTCCTTTGTAGAAAAGAAGAGGAGACATATACTCATGTTTTTTGGATTGAGAGTACTCTTACTCAGTGTGAGTATTTTCCCTTGTATATCCTAATCAATATATAATTATGCCCTCATAATAGAATGTAGTTTTTCTAAATTGAATGGAGTAGTATCCTAAAATATTGTAGAGGAAGCCTTCCCTTGCAAAAATCTAGATGGCTCTTGAAAAATATATCTTCTAGAGTATTTGGAGAATGAGAAATAGACTTATTTTTTAACCAAAAATAATTCATCCTTTCAAAACTGTGATTTGAGCCAAGGCCCTTTTCTCATAGGTTTTACTTTCTCGTTTGATTTCTCAACTTTCAGAGGATCCAAAATCAAGCTAGGAGAGATTATGGGTTAAATATTTTATAATAGAGAATTCACTTCAGTCAAAAAGTTATATTGTAAAGACAATTGTCCCTCAATTTTCAAAGATATAAATCAGTCAACAATAATTTCATAAGTGGATTTCCAAGAAAATGTGTCATAATATTATTTTTTATGGAGCTTCAAAGGGAAACCAAGGGGTAGAAAGTGTGAGGGGGATTCTTCTAGATGCCATTGGAAATATTGTACTCACCTATGAATGAGGAATGAGACACACAACTAGCAAGAAGTCTAAGAGATATGGATTATATTTTGGCTTGGAATTTATCATCGCTCTCAAGATTCATAAGGTCTTGATTCCAGGATATTCCTTGCTAGTAATTTCTCAAGCAAAGAGGAACATCACTGAGGAGGAAACAATAGTCGGCCATATTCAATAAATTATTATTGGAATTCTCAAACAGACTAAGGACTCCAATTTTCTCAATATACAAAGGAAAAATAATCAGGTGGATGATTGATTATCAAACTGCACCAAATCCCTATATCATTGAATTTTAGTTAAAAACGGGGGCCACCACCTCGATTGGTGGATCCCCTACAGCTCATCATCATTTTGCATAGCCCCATGAAAATAATAAGTGTGGTATCATTTATGTACTCCCTTGGCACGTGTGACAAATGTCATAGTTTAAAAGTGTTGGGTACGAGAAGTGGATTTTATTTACTCCACCAAAGGGGAGGCTTATAATTCTAAGTTCCAATGCTCTTGAATGAATCTATGGGCTTCCATTTTAGTTTTATGGAATTGGATTTTATTTCCAATGTTGTTTGTGGGGTATCTATCTCAAGAGATATCTGATTCCAATGTATGTAGATCATTATCTTAGGTTTAATTTATCTGTATTAATGGATGCTCTCTAGGAGGCATTTATAAATTCTTTGGCAGGAAATATCAGGTAGCTTTTGTTGTGAAGAAACTAGTTTCAGTTTGATAGTTGCTTGGGTTTTCTTCCTTTTCTTGGATGTCTTGGAATTTATCTTCTTATTGCTTCATGTTTATTGGGCTCTCTTATTAGAGAAAACTTAGGAATTTGGGTGTAAAAAAAATCATGATAAGAGAGAGTTAGGGTTCAGGGATTGGAGCATTGCCAGGAAAAAATCAAGGAAATTTAGAGCTTGATGAGGAGGACACATTTGTAGCTGGAGGGTGTAATTTCAATAGTAGAAAAAATATTCTCTCACGTTGCACATTCATATGTGTGGTATGATGATTTGTAAATCCATTTTCTCGAGAAGGGGGGAATGATAGAAAAATTAGTTCTTGATGTTGAATCGAACCATGATATGATGTTGATTGTAATTCAAGGAATCCATTTGAAATACAATATGTTTTTCGATTCCAGAGAATCAGAGGAGGATTCTATTAAGTCACTTGTAATGGTGATAATTGAGGTGTCATGTTCACAGAACCAAGAAGAGTAGGATAAAAACAAGGGTGAAGCTTCTAGTGGCTGCAGCACTCCCTAAGTATTTTTTTTCTTAATAGTTCTTCTATGATAGTTTATTATATTTTATAGTTTTAAATTTTATGTCATAAATGTACTCTTTTTTATAGACCTTCAAACCCAAATGGATGTTTTGGGATCTAATTGTTTTAGAACAAGATAAATTTTGTAATTGGGGACAATATGTAACTTTTTGACTTCTTTATACCATCCTTGTAATATAAAAACAATGCTCATTCAATCTCAAAATGGGAGGCCTCAATCGAGCTCTCTAGATTTATGGATGGTTTACTTAAACTAATATGACACCTCAATCGATGTTTTTTTGCATCCATCAAGAACTCGTGATTGAGGACTTTTTTTTTAGCAGAAACTTATAACCAAATTATATTAAAAACGTTGTGCAGAGCCATCCATGTACTTAGAAAAAATGCAGTTTGAAATCTATTGTTGTCTGAGGAGAGAAAACTACAGTATGGACTAACTTATATTTGCAGAAATTCCTAGTAGGCTTCCTAGATTTTTCCATATTACAAGAGGGATATACCCTTTCAAATTACTGGCATAACAAAACACAAAAAAGATTTAAACTTCCTGAAAAAATACTATTTAGCTAATCCTTCTTTCTTGGAAATCCATAGAGCAATTGCAAGACTGAAGTTTCACCCATCATATGAGCTCCATCAATTGGAATCTCTTGACACTGGCTGCATTGGTTCATCTTTTCCATTTTGATAATTTATTCCTTGAATAGGTCAATTGTTCCCATGATATCACACGTATTCCCCTCCAAATATTCTATTTTGGAATCATGATAGGTTAGCTACTCGGAAATGTATCTAACGTCCACTACAACTGTTGTGGTCTCCTGCACTCCTTTACAAACGACCTCAAAGACCCTATGTAGATGCTTCCTGAAGTATTCCATGTTACCCTTCATGAAAGTGAAAACGTTTGACCAACTCTCCATTGTTTCCTTCTTAGATTCCAAAGAATGTATGTGATTTTTTGAAGCCAAGTTCTCAAAGGGGAGGGATTGAAAGAACTCACAAATTTTCTTCTTCTCTAAACTGCTCTCCAAATATCCTAGCTTCTTTTTGTCATCCATCAAATGAATGAGAAGACGAATCGATACACTCTCCCTATTAAAATACATTGTTTCCATTGGAGCTCCTTTAATGTTGCTTGTGTAGTCGCATCCTTTTATTGCAGAGTAGACAACTAGTTTAATTATTCCTGTTGAGTTCGACCTTTCGAGAATAAGGGGGGTGGACCTTACATGCAACCAACCACGTATCCCACGTCGTGGAGTAAAGGGGGCCAACTCCAAAATTTTAAACATGCACTTAACCTTCGTGTTTCAATTACCTAGAGACATTACGATAGGGAATGTTAAGGAACACATTTGTTCACCCTTTCTCTATTGTTGTAATTTACAATTCCTTAAGTGTTTCTATCTCCTTAGTTTTCTATCTTGTATGCAATACCATTATTCTCTCTCAATATGTGGACATAAGAGATAGTTGAAGGCTTGTTGATATGGATTATTCTCTCATATATATTTTTACATATGGAGGTTCCCTTTTCATACCCAAATCTCATCTTTTGTATTACCTTCCTGGAATCCGCAAAGACCAATAGCTTTGGAATTTTCAGTGTCGAGATTAGGTCTAGACCAACTAGGAGAGTCAACCATTTAGCTTCATTGTTAGATTTGGTTTCCAGTCCCTAAGCAAAGGAGTTGACTATTTTTCATGGATAAAAATTATCCCTCTTGCCCCTACCTCCCCTATTGATCGACGACTAATTTATGTGCCTATCAAAATCTTAATAAATTTTGAATGTTTAAAATTATCTTAATCAAAAGTATGAAGAAATATTTTTTAATGTTCTCCTTTACTAAAAAATACTACCCAACTTCATTAATATAACCATTTGTTGTAAAAATATTCCATATAATAAATATTATTATGACTTATCATATCAATAAATACCTTATATATCATTTATAATTATGTATATCTAATGTTCTTATAAATAAATTGAAATTCAGAATTTATATCAAACATATTGTCTATTTACTGTACATTATGAAAAAATAGAAAAATTTAAAAATTCATTTATATATAAACAATGAATATATTATTACACATTTGAAAATTGAATAACCAATTATTTTTACGAATTATAGTATATAACTTTATTTTAAAAAAATAGAAATTTAATAGAATGAGAAAAAAAAAGTTAAAAAATATGTTGAGATTCCTAAATAATATATCAAGACTAATTTACATGATATTTGGTTTATTGCTTGATCTTGTATAGGTGAAAAGTAAGGATTTGAAGTGAAGGCATATTGCCTCTCCCTTCAAGCCACATGAGGCCACGGATACAAATTATGAAGGAGCTTATGATGATGGTGGAAGGGATGCGAAGGTTTCCTCGACATGCCTTCTCCATTTGTTGAATATCGTTCCATTTACTCGACTCCCTATATAGTAAGGATTCCATTTAGTTACTCCTTATAAGGATGATGGTATTGGGTGGATAGAAGATGGATAACTTTAAGAATTATGTTTTAGACATGAACAAGAGAGATTTTATAAAAGCTTCACAAAAATGATATGTTTTTGACATCCATCTATTATATTAGATGGTTATTGTTTTCGATATTTGAGTTAGTGTTGAGATTTAACAAGTTATACAATTTGATGAGAACTTTATATTCAAAATGAGAATTCTAGCCATAAAAAATCATATGTTTTCATAAAAAACACTAAAAAAAAATCTTGAATCAAAAAGTGATGCTACTGATATCATCACTTTTTTGGGGTAAAAAATATAAACATTGACAAACACAATCCTTATTGTTGTTTACGCAAACCTTAAAATCAAGCCCTAAATTGAAAACTAATGCTACCTATAGCACACATTTTTTAAAAATAGCATTATTATATAATTGAATCATAATTTAAAATTGCATTTATTAAATATCTTAGTAACACTATATAAAACTAACACTTAATTAAACACAAATTATTCAAGAAATTATTTGACCACTTTTTTTCTTGTAAAGTAAATGAATTTATAATATTATTCATAATAAAAGCATATATTAAACCATCAAAGTTAAAAGTTATGATATTTGGCCACATAAGGGAGAAAACTCAGTATCACCCATTTTTTGGAAGGACTAAAATTACAACTTTTTGGAAATCGTTACAATCAAAACCCTAAATCAATTGAAAAATGGACATGCTAGAAACTCTATCATTCATATCCGAGCTTAAAATTTTAAAAAAAACAACTTAACAAAATAAATATAAAAAAAAAATAAAAATCCAAAAGTGTAAAATTTACATCCTTATGAAAAAAAATTATAAACAAAAAATTTAAAAAATAAACGTAAAAAAAATTAAAATAAACATTAAAATAAAACACTAATTAGAAAAAACAATTAAAAAAAACTTTTAAAAAAATTGAACAAAAAAAAATTCAATTAAAAAAAATAAAAAAATGTTTTAAAATAAACCAAATAATTTCAAAAACAAATCCATAAAAAATAAAAAAATAAAAACTAAATTTCAAAACTAAAATTAATATCTGAAAAAAAAAAAAAATTAAAAACTAAAAACCTAAAATTAAAGAAGAAAACCACCAACCTAGCCCTCCTCCTCCCCCCTCTCTCCTCCTCGTTTGCTCTTCTCCTCCTCTTCTCAAGCGTGGCCGCTTTCGTGGTGGCGTGATTCTCAGATTTGTGGCCAGCCCTTAAGCGGGATGGGGTGGGCAGTGGGAAGGGGTTGTGGAGAGGGAGGAGGGAAGTATGGGAGAAGGGAGAGGGGGGAGGGGAAGGGGGGGTGAGCGGGGTGGATGTGAGGGTGGGGCGGGAGGGGGAGCAGAGGGGGAGGAGAGAGGGGGAATGAGAGAGTGGGGAGAGGTGTGAACGGCAAGGGGGAGTGAAACGGGAGGGGGTTGCAGGGTTGTAGGGGTCCATTTGTTTTTTTTTTAATTTAATTTTTAATTTTTAATTTTAATTTTTAAATTTTTTTTTTTTCTTATAAATAATAGTTTTTTAAATTTTTAAATTTTAAATATTTCTAAAAAAAAAATTTAAAGTTTTTTTTGAAGATTGTTTTTTTTTTTTTTTTAATTTGTTATTTAGTTTTTTTTTCCATTTATTTAAAAAATAATAATTCCATATATAAAAATAGTTCAAAATGCATTTAAAAAAATATTTGAAAAGTTTTTTCTTTTTTTCTATTTTTTTTTTCAAATTTACCTTAAAAGTGGCTTATTTAAGAGAAACGTATAAAGAAAAAACTTCCAAAATTTATATACTTTTTCATTCTATCTAGTTTGTAAAAGCAAAAAAAAATTGAAAATTATATATATTTTCATTATAACTAGTTGTTAAATGTATATTTTTTTGTAAAATTTGAAAAAATGCACTTGTAAATAGAATTTATAGATTTTGTATGATCAACAAGTTCAAAATCGCAAAACAATGACTCAAAATGAAAAATGGTGCTACCACTATCCACACTTTCTAAAACAGAGGTAAAAAAGAGCTACTAAAATTGACCCTTAAAAAATCGAGAACAAAGTTGGGTTCTCGTCAAGTTGTATACTATGTTATCTTTCTTAGTTTTTATTAAGGAAGTATTATAAATCATTCCAAAGCCATGTTTATATGTTTCTATGTAGTGAGGGATCTTTGTGTAAGAGAGGTACAGTAGGGATTTTGTTATAGTGAAAGAGGCCAACAAAAGGGTTAGTGTTTTTAATGATTGAGGAAAGGTCAAGGTTTATCTATAGAAGGAAGGTGGACTTTCCTAACTATGGCTAAAGGAATTGTCTCCAAGATAGGTTCTATAGAAATTGAGAAACATATTGAAGGTTAATTGCAGCCTCTTCTAGTATTCTTATGAAGTAATAGAATTAGTTTCCAAGCATGAACAACTAACCACATGAAAGGAAGCCCATAGTGGGAAAGGGAAAACAAGGTCAATGACAAGATGTGTGCCTAAATTATGCAGGAACCCCAACATTACATATTGCATGCTTCTACAATTATTAATGTTATCCATATTGACTTCAAAAATAGTTACACTAGATTTTAAAGTCAAAGTTTCAAGATAACATCCAGGTTCATCAACATGATAATAACAAGTGAAGAAGATAATGGTTAATATTTAAAACATAAATACGATAACCTACAACCAAGGAGATAATTCCACTATCCTTTTGACTTCTTGATGATGAACCTATATGAGGGTTCAAAATGTTGACTTTAAAATCTAATACATCTCTTCTTGAAGTCAAAATGGATAACCCCAACGAAAAGACCTCTAATAGGTATTATAAGAGTTTCACACATAACATTAAGGTGGAGGCATAATGATTGCAAAGAAAGTGAGGGAGAGATGAGGCAAGACTTTCTCTAAAGAGATTCCAATCTTATGAAATAGATACTAATTATAGGTTTTTCTCATGGCTAGGACATAATGTATTTCAAATGAATTAACTTTCATTGACACAATAAATTAATAATTTCTTAGAATGTATTTCAAATGAATTAACTTTCATTGACATAATAAATTAATCATTTCTTACATAATTAAAGACAATAAAAACCCATTCTCAATAAACTTGATTTCCTATACAACAAATAATTCAAAAAAATTTGAGATATGGAAGTCATGGGATAAGAGAAAAATTAAGACCAAATCCCAATCTTAGAAGGGATTATTCAAAGAACTTTGAAATATGGAAGTCATGGGATAAGACAAAAATTAAGACCAAATCCCAATCAACATAGTCTTCATGTATGTGGACATTGAGATAATGAAGCAAATAATTAGGTGCCACATTGTTTGAACTCAGTTCTCAATTTAATTTCTCTCATATATTAAATAATAGGAGAAGTATTTCCTTTGTTTTGGAACCTAAACAAAGTGTTTGTTAACGATCTTTTGGGCTAAATACAATGTATATAATTACTATATTGTTATGTCAAAGAAAAATAAATACATTGAAACTATGACCAATTCTTTCGATATATATTCAATCTATATATATATATTTAAATAATTTATTATATAATATTCATCACATTTATATAAAATTAAATATATTTGTATCTCACAATTTTGACATTTCATTATTTTTACATGTATAAAATTTGATAAATTGAAATATGACAAGCTTATTTCATAAATTACTTTTAATTGAAGTTAATGATAAATAAAAAATAAAAAATATCTAGAAAATTATTATATAAAGTTATTTCATCTTATATTTTAAAATAAATATTATCTTTAATTTTCTTAATAATTTTTTATATAATTTGAATTATTTATCATAAAGAAAAAAATGAATGAGTTTATAATAATATTAAATAAATATTATATATAGTTTTATGTGGTCATAATTAAAAACATTATCTTATAATAGGACCATTATAGTTTAATTATGGTTTAAAAAAAAGTCCATATATACGGACATTTTTGGCTAATTTGATGTGGTCACAATTAAAAGCAAAGCATCTTCGAACATGATGGGTTTGTTTTGGATATTTTTTTTTATCCACAATCAAAAGCATCTCCACCACGATGTAATAAAGTGAACATGATAATTTAATTTAATCTTTGTGAAAGGTACGAACATATAAAATAATACATGCCATAGTTTTGTTCATTTGACTAGCTATTTGAGGCCACAATTAAAAGCATCATCCAATACAATTTCTTTATAGTTTTTCTTATCACCTCAACACTCGTTTGCCACAAAGTTGGTGTATTATATTTAGTGGGCACAACCTTTTTCGTATTATAAGTTGTAGTCGTGAGACAGAAGATGGTGGGATAGTTATCATAGAAGAAATTGTAGAAAGTGGCGATAATACATTTTTCTTTATATTTAAAATGAGTAGGATGCTTCATTGAAATGACATATCATCTCCATTTTAGAGTGTGACCTTCATGTAACCATCAAGTGTGGTGGACCGTTTTCTGAACCTTGGTTCCTGTTCCGAACCTTACTATATTGCAAATTTAAAGTTCGATAGCCGCCCGGCGCCCACCACTAGGTTTTGACACCACGTCTTTTTCAGACCAATCAGCTTCTGATATATTAATTTAAGCGAAATATGTTTTCCTTTTAATAAAGATGAAAGGTTGGCAACTTACAAGGCTATGGCCATGGCGATCCGGATATAAGAAGTACCAACCGGACGAGGAATCAGCACCAACTCATTAGCCTTTGGCGTCCTATCTTTCCATATACATTATTCACTCGCCCGTCCCTCGTCTGCCACTCTTTGCTCCGCGCTGCCTCATATTCTCAAGAACAATGATTTCCAAGATTCATCCACACGACCCAGAGATCACCGGGGATGCTGCGATCGACGGTAAGCTCTGCAACGCGTCTGCCTCGGCGCTAACAGTGTGGAAAAAATCTCTTGTTTACAGTTGCGATGGCTTTACTGTATTCGATTCGAGTGGGAATCTTGTGTTTAGAGTGGACAACTATCCGTCAGATCCAAAGGACGAAGTCGTTCTCATGGACGCGGCAGGAATGGCGATCCTCACAATGCGACGAAAGGTATACAAACATCAGCTATAATATCTCTCAATTGGGTTTCAATCGTTTCCTGTTTAGAAGAATAAATCCTCTGCAACATTTGAAAGTGAATTGATTTGTATTATTGTATCTGAAACAGAGGCTGAGTCTGCAGACTGAATGGCAAGGATTCTTCGGAGAATTCCATGATACCCCAAAACCATTGTTCGTCGTGAGAAGAGCGTCATTTCTGCGAATCTCCCGAAAGAAATTAGCAGAGGTTTACCTGCGTTCCTCAGAAAATGGCATGAAGAAGAAGCCGCACTCAGACTACCGTGTGCAAGGGAGTTATGCCAAGCGTTCCTTCACACTTCTCAACAGCTTCAACGAAGTCGTTGCAGAGGTCTGTATTTTTCCGGATGTCTCGTTTACTTCGTATTTGCATATTCAGAGTAATTTATTGGCCTGTATTCATGCCATGTTCTGAAAATAACTGGAATTTTGCAGGTGAAGCCAAAGCAAGTGAGATCAGATATAAGGTTGGGAGGAGAAGTGTTCAATCTGACAGTACGGCCTGGCTACAACCAAGCTTTCGTTATGGGGTTGATTATCGTTCTCGATCAGATCATGCCATCCGATTGAACGACCATCGACTCCAGTGGGTACTAGGAGGAAACAAAGAAGGAATATGCTTTAGGCTTTCCTCCTCCCTTGGTATTGGAAGAATTGAAAGTGGAGAATCTCACTGTGCCGGAATACGCTACAATTCATCGAATACCATATTTTACCGAAGTCTGACCCAATATTTAGAGTGGATTTTTGGCTATGTTTTTAATGGGCAGAAAGTGGAGTGATCAAACTCACATCCGCCTACGGTAAGGATCCTGAACCGTTACCATCGACAGTCGATCTCCTTTGACAACGGTAGATATCAAGGAATCAACTTGAAAAAGAAGAACCGCACTTCACCAATGATGGAAGGACATTGGCACCCCATTTCCATATTGTAAATTGAGTTGTGTACAAGTGTGGATATGATTATTTCTTTATTTGGTCAAAATCTGTCTTTTTGCAACGACCTTGTAGGCTTGGTTATTTCAAAAGCCTATTTCAACGTAATTTTCAACTGACCAGCAAGGAGAAAAGTCCATGCGTTATAAATCAAGGGCTGCGAGTCCATGCGTTAAAATAGAAATAACTAGCATACCCCAAAACTGGGGAAAATGAAATGCCCAAAGAATTTCAATATGCTGTAAAATGAGAGAAAGTTGTGTGTATTTAGACAATATAATTTTGTGTTTTTGAAAGCAAGTCTAGCTAATTTAAGGTAGGGATTATATTCGATGAAATTGAAAGGAAAACTATGTTGCAAGTGTAATCCAAGGTTGACTTCAATCCATGGTTAAATTTAATACAAGGTTTACTTCAAGGTTGACTACAATCCAAGGTTGACTTTAAGGTTGCTTCAATCCAAGGTTGACTTTAGTCCAAGGTCTACTTCAATCCTTAGTTGACTTCAATTCAAGTCTAACCTCAATCCAAGGTTGAGCTCAATCCACGATTCACTTCAATCCACGATTGACTTCACTCAAATGGTTGACTTTAATCCATTAATAATATTAACATTAATGACATCAATCCATGGTTGACTTCAATCCATAGTTGACTTCAATCCAAGGTTGACTTTGAACTATGGTTGACTTCAATCCAAGGTTGACTTTGAACCATGGTTGACTTCAATCAAGAACTACATTTTTAAAAGTCGTTGATTTACTTTGATTTACTTTGAAACATCGCAGACTTTAATCCATAGTTGACTTTTAAGAAAGGTTGACTTCAATCCATAGTCAACTTTTAAGCAAGGCTAACTTCAATCCAAGGTTGACTCCAATCCAAGATTGACTTCAATCCATAGTTGACTTTTAAGCAAGGTTGACTTCAATCCATGGTTGACTTCAATCCCATGGGGGGTTTACTAGTGAGGCAATATTATATCACGTCCATTCATATTGGGGGTTTTAATACTCTTAGAAACCTCAAAAATATATTGCCTCGTATTAAGGGGTCAGGAGGGATTTTTAATTTGACATAGTAATGTAAATATTGGGGGTTATTTTATTTGGGTGGGCTGAGGAATAACCTCCAAATCATGGGCTCAATTCATACCCACCTAAAACTTAACGACCCTCCATTGTTATTTGATATTGCTTATGATCCTATGTTTTGCATAAATCTGATAATATTGTACCAATGATAATATCGATGGAAGTCTCTTCGGATTACTATCCTTGATCCATACTCATTTAATAGCTTATTTAGGATTGGTTTGAATTGATAAATTATATTATTTTCATCTTTAAGTTAAGAGATGTAGCTAATTGGGAGTTTCAAAGTTGAACAATTGTATTTTATTTTTTGTAGGCATTCGAGTAAAAGATCTAACTCTTCATTTTTTAGGTTCGGGTTTAAGTGGGTATTGAGATTCAATCAAACCTTGCTCCATGACAACTAATAAAAGTGAGATCAATATTTCTTGGCTCACTCAAACCAAGAAAAATTAGATCAATATTTCTTTCAAATTTTTGTGTTCTTCTTTAACATTTTCATATTTCCAGTTAGGAATAGTTGTTAGATTGAGTTATATTTGGAACATTCATAATTGTAATTTCAATTCTTATAATATGCAATGCATCTGTCTTAATATTGTATTGGAACTAACATGAACATAGGTGAAAATATAAATCCTTATTTACATACCCTATGTGTTATCGTTACCATGAAATAGTATCATATAAGTTTTTCCATCTGTGTATCTTTATAACTATTGCATGCTTGAAACCTAACAATGGAGATTTTCCCTCTCTTGTAAAAAAAACTAGATATAACCCAAGAAAAGGTAACTAAATGTTGTTAATTCCATTGATGGCAAGAATAAATGTAGAGGAAGTGGAGGAAATTCATTGCATCTTGTGAATGATCCAAATCCAAGCTATGCACATGATCATATGATGTTATTGGAAAGTAAGATGAATTTTTCTATGTTCATTTGAGTTCAAACATCAATGATGTTTGTTTTGATAGGAAGGTAGGGGAGTCCATCAACGAAAGGGTTTCAATTTTGAATTTTTATGGAGTTTAATTTATTAAGATTATAGAAAACATGAGCTCTTTATGTCTATACTTATATTTACATGATATAAAATTGGTAGATTGGTAGACTATGGTGTGAAACATTTGCAATTCTTCTCTTTTCTAAGCATTGCACTTATTATTGGACTATCAACCTTTTAAATTCTTTGTTATGTTGATCTCTTGACTGGGTTTTCTTTTATGCATTTTCCTTCCCAATAGTATTTCATTGGGTCTTCCACTATCCAACGCTACAAATTGATCAGTCGCCCCTACAATCCTGGTTGGATCATTATTCGCATTATACTATTATTTTATTTAGCATCATGTTTTCTTATACTAAGATGTGTTAGGGATCCTATTTGTTACAACTTGATAATATGACATAAAGGGGGTATTAAAAAAGGGTTGATAAACGTGGATACATACAATATCTGGTGAAACTAGGGGTTTTCTTCATTGGAAAGGCATATTGGGAGAGGGGTTCAACAAAAAAAATTTAGCACGAATTTTTCAATATTTAGTGAAATTAGGGATATTCTTTAATTTATCATGCAAATGATCGTGCTATGTAACAAGTTCACTAAGTGAACCCCCCGTGTTCAATCCATAGGTTACTTTTATGCAAATTTGACTTTAATCCATAGATTACCTCAGTCCAAGGTTCAATTCAATCCACGATGACTTCAATCCATGGTTGAATTGAATCCATGGTTAACTTCAATCCATAGTTGGATTCAATCCAAGGTTCACTTCAATTCAAGGTTAACCTCAATCCAAGGGTGAATTTGATCCAAGGTTGACTTCAATCCAAGGTTGACTTTAATCCATGGGTGACTTCAATCCAAGGTTGACTTTGAACCAAGGTTAACTTCAATGTATGGTTGAATTCAATCTACGGTTGAATTCAATCAAAGCTTGATTTTAATTCAATGGTTGATTTCAATCCATTAATAATATTAACATTAATGGCTTCAATCCATGGTTGAATTCAATATATAGTTGACTTAAATCCATGGTTGACTACAATCTAAGGTGGACTTTGAACCATGGTTAACTTCAATCTACAATCACATTTTTAGAATTGGCTTATTGACTTCAAACCATGGTTAAATTTAATCCATACTTGACTTTTAAGCAAGGTTGACTTCAATCCATAATGAAATTTTAAGTAAGGTTGTCTTCAATCAAAGGTTGACTTCAATCCGTAGTTGACTTTTAAGACAGGCTGAATTCAATCCAAGGTTGACTTCAATCCTGTTGGGTCTAGGAAATGCCCCTTTTTGGCCATCCTTATTACATCATTTTGCCCTGATTTCATCCTACTTTCATAAGCTATATCCATGTCTTTCTCTAGATCAATTAATAATGTTGCCAGGTATAATTTGTTATTGCTTTATTTATTTTATGCCTAAGATTGTTAAGATTTGAGATCTTAGTCCTTGGTTTATGCTGATCTATGTGATTTCATTTAGTTAAGGTCTAAAGTGCAGGTGTATTAGCCAAGTGGTGCCAGCTGTTACTCTTCAAAGCACCAGCTCCTCATTACTCCAAGGAACAATGCATCCTCCACGTGAGCTGTAACAGATTCCACTGAAATAGAACCTAGCTACGACAGACAGGTTGCATTCCAGTTGCTGAGACTATTGATCCATTAATTGTTAGAGAAACAACATCCTTCATGATTAACAACCTTGTTTAATACGGCTGTATCAGTTAGATGTAACTTCGCAGCATGAAGATCATAGATCTTCTTTGTTGCATGATTATAGTGGATTTGAAACTGTATTTTTCTTGTATAAATTCCATAAGGCTCTCATACCCTGGGGTTGGACAATTACCATTTTGTATAAGCTGTAACAGAGCAGTGATATAGATGTGTGAATTAGCTTAGTCTTCTTTCTGGAGTGAGTTTGGCTGGATAGATTGGTAGGATCATTATCTACATTTAGTAAATCAACCGCTTGACATGTTTATGCACAAACTATGCTTATTATAGTTGAAACAAAAGACCTCCTTGGGTTTGACAATTTATATTGATCATCCTGTGTGTTAGCTTTAATTAACTGACATATAGGGTGACCAACATTTTGGCGCCATTGTCGGGGTTGGTAATAGATAGACAGAGTTAGTAGTTGGTTTCATTTGATTTTATTTTAGTTCAATTATTTTTAGCATGCATGAATACAAGAAAAACAAATCGGGAACCCCCTTTGAATACTAATATTGCAGGTGGAAGAGGTTGAGGTCATAATGCAGATCAGGGAAGACACACATACATTTATGAGATAATTGCTAGAGTTGATTCTTCCACTAGACCATCGCAGAACTCTACAGGAAGGGAAAATTCTATTCCTCACAATCTTGAACATTCAACATCCACAATGGAGAATACAACGGGACCTTCAACTCGTGTTGCAGAAAGTAAACCTCCTAAAGATAAGGGAAGCGCTATAGGTGCACTAGATAGAGAGGAGATCTATCATATCGATGGAACTAGAGTTACTAAAGAGGTGTGGTTGGAGACTCGCCGAATAGCAGAGGAAGAGAGAAGGCGAGAAGAAGAGAGGAGAAGAGAGGAAGAAGCTAAAGCAGAGGAAGAACGCATAAAGGAAGCTATTGAATTTTGGACTAGAACCATGGCTGGTAGAGAATAGGAGGGCGAGTACGAACATGGGAATAACCAGGAAGAAGAAGGAGAAAATAATCATCCTGGTAATACTATGGCTACATTAGAATTCCCTATCCTCCATATAGCTGGAGCAGCTCGTATGAAAAACATCTCACCATCAGTTCTCTCAAATTTTCATGATAAGTCCTCCGAGGATCCTGATGAGTTTCTTTTTGAATTTGATATCCTCTGTCGCAGCTATGATTACACCTCTAGTGCTCAGAAGCTGAAGTTATTTCCAGCCACCTTGAAAGGAAATGCTCTGCGCTAGTTCATGAGTCTGGGTCGCGAGACCATTACTACTTTGGACCAAATGAAAAACACCTTCCTTTCTAAGTACCAAGAATATTGCAGAACTAGGGATAGAAAAGAGGAGCTGTTTAAAATGGTTAAGAAGGATGAAGAAAGTTTGGAAGACTTTGTGGAAAGATTGTTGTACAATTTACAAAGATCTGGTCATGCTGAGATTAGCAACGATGTGCTCAAGATTATCTTACTAAGAGGAATTAGAGAATATTTCCTTGATATGTTAAATCTGCTGGGAAAAGGGGATATATTGAAGGAACCTTTTGAAAATATTGTTGAATTATGTCGAAGGTACTCCAAGGGATCCTCTAGAACCAGCAAACGAGACAAAGACCGAGACCAGGATGTCTTCACTAGGACTCAGAATTCAACTAGTGGAGGGGCCACTCAAGCAAAAATAGGCAACTTAATAGAGAATTTTAAAACAAACATGATGAACTCCATTTCCTCAGAGTTAGATGTCATGAGAGAAAAGCAGAAGCAAATGGTAGAAGATCTTACACTTGGTTTATTCTGTCCTAGATGTAGGAAAAAGCACCCACTAAAGGAATGACCGTTGGACAAAGCAGAGGTATGTAGGATATGTGAACTCGAGCATGATACTAAGGAATGTCCTTCCTTACCTAAGGTCAAAGAAATCCTACAGGAATCTATTCCAGATGTGGAGCCAACATACTTCATGGCACAGAAGAAACCATGGCATCCTCGAAACCAAGGTATGGATCTACACCCAACATTTTTTCTGAATAATATGAATGGAATGAACAATATGCATAATATGAATACACAATTCCCTTCACATTATTCTAACAACCAGTGGAATCCATCTCAGAACCCAATGCAAAATCCTAATTCATGGACACCATGGTCACAGTAGTCAAACCATGCTCCTTGGAATTCCAACTGGAGAAATTCTTACGAATGAAATAACTTTCCCCATCACCAAACTCAGTATCAACAGTACCCTCCTCAATAGTATCAGCACCAACAGCATCAGGAACCATACTTCCCTTTCCAAAACAATGTCGCACCTATGAATGCACCACTTCGACCGCAACTACCTGCACAACCTAACCCAAACCCAAACAATAAAGCAGCCCATCAATTTGAGATTGCCAACATGCCTACGTATTCCATCACTTAGATTCCTGCAATGATATACAATTACGATCAGGGAGGGTGATGGAACCTATTATCACTGAGGATGTTTCATCCCTAATGATTGAAACATGAGACTATGAGAACATGGTTAATTCAGCAAGCCCCATCATTGAGGATGCTAATATTCCTACTGAAACAAAAGATGAAACTTAGAAAGTAACACACGATGTGTCACATCCTACATAGTTGAATAAAGAACCACCATACCCTGAATGATTGGCCCTGCAGAAAACAGTGGAACAACCCCGATTTGATCTCATGGAAGAACTGAAAAATTTGTATGTTAAAATTCCACCGTTACAGGCCCTTCATGATGTGCCCATTTATGCCAAGACTGTTAAAGACTTATGTGTCAAGAAACCAGGAAGAAGGCCCAAGGATTCCCCCACTGTCCACGTGTTGGGAAAGCTTTCAGAATTAATAATGGGGAAGGCCCCTGTGGGAAAATATGATTACCCTAGGAACCCGACTGTTATAGTTCAGATAGGGAACACACAAATTCCCAATGTCTTGGTGGATTTAGGCGCAGCTATTAACGCTATGACCATAGAAACTATGAAGAAATTGGGACTCACTAATCTTCGGCCAACCCCTACTGTTTTGGAACTTGCTGATAGATCAACGATCAAGCCTGAAGGGATCCTAGATGACCTCGTGATCTCAGTCAACTCATGGGAATACCCTGCGGATTTCTTGGTGTTACAGCTGAAATCACAGTTGGGGAGACACCCACTAAACCTAGGAAGACCGTGGTTGGCCACAGCAGATACCTGTATCAACTATCGATCAGGATCTATGACCATTTCAGATGGAACTGAGATCAAGAATCTAACCCTGTACCCTCCAGCTCGACCAAGCACAGAAGCTGAGACTCCATTATGGGAAGATTTGGAGGAGAAAGAGGGTGCGAAACCATTACTAACCATAGCGAGAGCCTTAACGTTTAAAGATGAAACAGAGGATGATGCCATTAATAGTTTCATCAGTTAGCCCACGTCAGTCAGTAAAAATGTCTATTGGATCTTGGACAGTACTCTAGCTGCAACAGAACAAGAAAATCTTACAGCAGAAACTCTAATCAGTGATGACAATACAATTCCAATACTTAAGAATTCGAAGAGTGTTCCAGTAGAAATTGGGCCAAGAAAAACATTGAATATCAATCCTAATATGGCACCTAGCGAACTGGAATAGCTAGTCACTCCGTTGAAACAACGTAGGGGAGCTTTCGCTTGGGAGTACACAGACATGAAAGGAATTCCTTCTCGTCTGTGCACCCATCACATTTATATTAAGAGCGACTCCAGGCCTGTATGTCAACCACAACGAAGGATGAACTCGAACCTAAGGGACATAGTGAAAGAAGAAATCCAAAAACTTTTAGAAGCAGGATTCATATACCCGATTTCAGACAGTGAGTGGGTTTCTCCACTTGTGATTGTGCCAAAAAAGAATGGAAAATGGAGGGTCTGCATGGATTACAGAGAATTGAATAAATCAACGCAGAAGGACCATTTCCCCTTACCTTTCATCGATCACGTCCTTGACACCTTGTCTGGAAAAAAGTATTTCTTGTTTCTGGATGGCTTTAGTGGGTATAACCAGATCCAGATTGCTCCAGAAGATCAGGACAAAACCACTTTCACCTACCCTTGGGGAACTTTTGCATACAGAGTACTTCCTTTTGGGTTGTGCAATGCACCAGCTACATTTCAGAGAGCAGTGATTGGAATATTTTCAGAAATGGTGAATGATTGCATGGAAATTTTTATGGACGACTTTACTCCATATGGTGATAGTTATGAAGAGGCACTTAAGAACTTAGAAAAGGTCTTGAAACGATGTGAACAAATCCATCTCTCTTTGAGCACTGAAAAGTGTCACATGATGATGAGTGAGGGCATACTGCTGGGGCACTTCATCTCTTCTAATGGTATCCAAGTAGATCCATCCAAAATCAAGGTAATTGAAAACATACCAACTCCTAGAACTCAGAAGGATGTATGTAGCTTCTTGGGGCACGCTGGTTATTACAGGAGGTTCATAGAAAACTTTTCCAAACTAGCTTCTCCTTTGTTCACTCTGTTGATGAAGGATGCACAGTTCGTCTGGAATGATGCATGCCAAAACAACGTTTACTGAGCTAAAGAGAAGGATGTCTACAACACCCATCTTACGAGGGCCGAATTGGGCTCTTCCTTTTCACATTTCTTCAGATGCTTCATATACTGCCATTGGAGCAGTTTTGGGACAGCAAGAAGGTAATGCTCCTTATGCTATTTACTATATTAGTAAAAATTTGTCTCCTGCTGAACTGAATTATACTGTCACAGAAAAGGAATTTCTTGCCATTGTTTATGCCATCAATAAATTTAGACATTATATTACTGGATATTCTACTTTTGTGCACACTGATCATTCTGCTATCAAGTATTTAATGAATAAAACAATCACGAATGCTAGAGTTACTAGATGGTTGTTACTGTTACAAGAATTTGATATCACAATTATTGATAAACTCGAAAAGGAGAATGTTGTTGCAGATTTTTTATCTCGATTTACTAACAATGATGACAATTTACTAGTCGAAGATTCCTTCCCTGACGAACATTTGTTTGGAGTATCAGCTCATTCCCCATGGTATGCAGATATTGCTAGCTTTTTGGTTGCAGGTAAGCTCCCAGCACATCTATCAAAGAGAGAAAAAAGGAAGATCATACAATAGAGTGATAGGCACTACTGGATTGATGGCCATCTTTTCTACACAGGTCTTAATTTAGAGATCAGAAGATGTGTTAGAGAAGATGAAATCTTTAGCATTCTTAAAGCTTGCCATGATGAGTCCTGTGGGGGACATTTTGCTGACAAAAGGATAGGTCATAAAGTTTTGAGAATGGTCTATTTTTGGCCTACATTATTCAGGGATGAAAAGAAGTATATTTAGGCATGTGATAGCTACCAAAGGATGGGCCAACCTAATAGATTAGATGAGACGCCTTTGCAGCCACAGCTCGTGGTCGAACCATTTGATAGGTGGACTCTATATTTTGTAGGACCTATCAACCCTCCGTCAAAGCAGAAAGTTCACACATTGGTTTGCACAGATTACATGACCAAATGGGTAGAAGTTGTAGCCTTGGTTAAGGCCAATGATCAGGCTGTGATTGATTTCCTATATGAAGAGGTTTTTACTTAGTTCGGAGTACCTAAGGAAATCATTACAGACGATGGACCACAGTTTGTGTCTCACAAGCTGGAAGCACTGTTACAGAAATTTCATAATCAACACAGAATAACCTTGCCATATCATCCACAGGCCAATGGCCAAGCGGAGAGCACAAACAAGGTTATCAAGGTTATTCTGACAAAACTAGTGAAGAACCATCGTAAATATTGGGCTGAAAGGCTTCCAGAGGCACTATGGGCCTATCGTACTATGTGGCGTAACATCACTGTTTTTTCCCCATATGAGTTAGTGTATGGTAAGAATGTTGTTTTTCCAATAGAATTTGAAATCGGAACCTTGAAAACAACTGTGGAATCAAACCTGGATTTATTAGAGGCACAGAGGAACCGACTGAATCAGCTCAATGAATTGGATGAGAAGCGCACAACTGCAGTACATCATATAGCTTTAATCCAACAACATAGCTCTAAGTGGCATGATCGATTTATAAAGAAGAAAGTCTTCCAAGAGGGGGACTGGGCCCTATTGTATGATTCATGGTTTAAGAGGGAGTTTAAAGGCAAGCTACGCACTTGTTGGTTGGGACCCTATCAAATAGAGCAGGTATTTGACAATGGAACAGTCTGGCTAATCACCATTGATGAGAACAAGAAACCATTATTCGCGAATGGTCATCGGTTGCAACTGTATCACAAGCCGATCTCAAGAGATGCTTTTATTTCACATGTTGCAGCTGATCCAGAGTATCAGTTAACACCAGGGCAGGGATCTTTCTCAAACCTTATGAATTCCTAAAAGCTACAATTTCCATACATATTTTGTACATAAATAATTGGTTTTTCTTTCATTCTGTATTTTATCTATTTTTATTTTTTGCACTTGATCGGTTTGTTTTGAAGAACTGTGTGTAGGAACTAATTCGAGGAACAACAGTGAAGACTGGGCCAGACGATTGCAGACACCCCACATTATTTCCTGATTTAATAAATCTCTTTGAAAAAGATGGATGATTCGTAGTCTTCCACAGCTAGCTAAAATTTGCTTGTTACTTCATTCTGACACAGCTGCGACTCCTTGCCTTGCTCATTCTTCCTATTTTTGCAGCTGTGACTCCGCCATTTTCCCTTTACTTCACTTTTCCGTGGTTGCGACTCCACCACTTTTTCCCATTCTGCCAAATTCCGCAGCTGCGACTCCGCTATTTCCGCTTACCTTTCTAAGTTTGGAAGTTGCTACTTCGCTATTTCCGTTTCATTTTTACCCCTTTCCAACAACTGCGACTCTGCCACGTTTGCCCATTCTGCTAAACCTAGCAGCTATGACTCTGTTATTCTTGACTATCTTCCAAATTCAGCAGCTGCGACTTTGTTACTTCCACTTTATTTATTCTCCTTCCGTACAGCTGCGAATCTGCCATTTTTGCTTATTTTGCTAAGTCTAGCGGCTCTGACTCCGCCAGTTTGTCTACTCTCCGATTGATGATGTCAATAATGATTCGATTAGGCATCAGTTGTGTTGCTCGCTCCACAAGATCCAATCATGGTTTGCCACGAAGGAAAATTTTGGGTGTCTTGAGTAGCTGTCAGCTCGCGTGGCATGGCCACATCACTTCAGGACATGAGCATTCATACCCGCGAGGACAACGACCGGCTGTAATGATTGATCCATGGCTCAAAATCATAAACGCAAAGGTACGGATCACATCTTTTACATTATTTGGTAGAAAATTAAATACGGTAATAACGATTATGCAATGTCGTAACTCTCGATTAACAAACCCATACGAATTAACCTTTGGGGATTATGTCATGATCATGGCTGTATTTATTTCCCTTCACCTTACCCAATTTGCACCTGTTACCCCTATTCTGCCAACTTTATCGTTTCAACAGAATGTTCATACTGGCCCAAACTTGCCTAAAACCTGATTTTTGAACCCCAACGACCCTTTGCATGTTCGTAAAAATTCAACTTCCACGTCTAAACTGGAAATTGTTGTGGTCATTTTGAACTTTGAAGAGGGATTAAAATGGGAAACCCAGTCCGACATGAGCCCGTAAATACAGAAGCTATACGTGCCAATGCGGAAGTTCTTAATATTTTTACAGCAGCAGGTTGGATGGCATACATTGAACGGTTGAACGGTTTCCACACAGAAACCACATTGCAATTTTCCCTCAACCTGACTGATACTCACTCTGAGATCAGGGGACTACATTTGGATGTTATAGAATAAATCATAGCCGAGGTTACTGGCTTATGCCTAGTTGGGAGGAAGTTATTTGGACGGAAGGCACATAATGCAAATGCGGTGAGGGAATTTTTGGCAGTTGGAGAGTAGGTTAGTCCAAAGCACCATGGGCTGGAACTGGCATCTTTACCACCACCCTGGAATCAAGTGGAAATCTTTGTGAAAAGATACATCTCTTGTGGAGGTAGGTACCAAATTGTTTCCTTCTCTAAACTTCCCTTACTGTCTCATTTACGCCATGGCAATTTGGTGAATATACCATTTTATCTACTTAAATCCCTACAAACTATGGTTAGATATGCAAGAACTTCCTAGCACCCAGTTTCCTCCCTTACTAATCATGGCCTAATTAAATTACTAGTCCTAAGAGCCATTGCAAATCGTAACTTAACTTGGGAATAATTTCTGGCTGGAGATGCGCCAATCATACAACCTGTATTGGAAATGGAGGATCTGGTGAAGATAGTGAGGACCAGCGTTCCTCAAATCCAATTGGGGGGGAGGCTGGAGCATTAGGAAACTAGACGAGTGATGAAATGGAAGTAAACAAGGGAGAAGCAGCATCAACAGAAAACCCCGTTGCTGAGGAAATGGTGATGGAAACCATGGATCAAGAGGCAGAAAAATCAGAAGCTGTAAATATAGAAGTAGATACTCAAGTAAAAGAAGCTGAAACTAGAGCAACTATTGAAGCTGCGATAGTAGAAGCTGCAATTGCCGAAACAAGAATTTAGGAGGAAGGATATCAGACAGGAATAGTAGAAGAAGGGACTGTGGAAATTTTGGACGTTGTTTCCTCTCCGGAGATAAGGGGGACCATTATTGATAAAGAAAAGACTAAGGTAAAAACCCCTATGTCAAAGAAACAAAGAGTAGGATCAAGAAACAGGGGTCAGACACCCACTACAGCAAAGAAAAGGAAAATCAGAATTGTCAAAGCACTAGTAGCAGCAGGCAGTGAGGAACACCTAGTGGGAATGGTGAGGAAAAGAAGGACTCGATTGGCTATGATAGCAGCAGAAGTAGCTGTGACAGTAGTAGTAGCAGAAGCAGCTGCAACAGCAGCAGGGGTAGCAGAGACAGCAGAAGAAGCAGAGACAATGGATGTAATTGGGGGTAATATTGAAGCACCCTTAACAGAGACAGTAGGAGCAGTTAGAGAGAATAGGGAGTCACCTGTGGTAGAGAAAGCACCTGTAACAAGGGTAGATATAGAGATTCCCATTTTGAACCCCAAGTCATCTGCCACTATGCAGGAACCTTCTAGAGAAGAACCTCAAATCGAAAATATCCTACTCGAAAATGAATTATTAAAAGACGAGGTGCATATATTGCGAAATGAGCTGGAAAGATGGAAGGGAGTAGCTGGAAAGCAACATAGAATAATTTGAACACATTAGAAAATGCTGCAAACTTATTTGAAAATTCATCTTTTGCATTTGAAAATGAGAAGTATACAAAGACTGTTTGTCCAGAGTGTGGAGATATATTTTTTACAATAGGACACAGAGTTGTTGTGTTGGGAGATGTATCTCAAAGGCATGTACAGATAGAGGAGGTGGAAGAAGGAATGCTAGAAATCGAATTGATAGGGGAAAATGAGCCAAGAATTGAAGAGATCCCTGATTTGAATTTAGGAGATGAAACAGTATAGTCCCAGCCATCAGGGGATACCGACCTTCTTTAGGACCAGTCTCATCAGTCAAAAAAACTTGATATAACCCATAAACAATCTCAGCAGTTCAAAGAAATTGAGGAACAGGGGACTGTTACACAAGAACCAGTACCCTTGAAAATATTTAGTGAGGCTGCAACTCAGATAGCAACATTTGATATCAAGGACCAAGAAGAAAACACTGTCGCACAAGAACGAGTGTTTCTTAAATCATTGCTACAGTTGCAACACAAACTAAGATGGCTGAGATTGAAATGGAGAAGGAGGATGTTGTCACACAAGAACCAGCAATCCTAAGAATATGGGATGAGACTGTGACACAAAATGAGGGGGCTAAGGTTGATATATAAATAAAGGATGCTGTCACACAAGAACCAGCATCCCCAAAATCTAGGGTTGATACTGCACCACAGGCACAGACCACTGCCACTCTAATAGAGGATGAAGCTGTTACAGTGCCAAACCAAAACAAGGAAGTCATTTATCTTGACTCTGATGATGAAAATAAGGTAGAAGACAGAATATTTCAATGGCTGGAGAAGAAGATTCTCTGGTTAAATATCGAGTTGGATAAATGGCTCAAGTGGATTGATTAGTTCAGGATAGGTATGATCTCTCTCCAAGAACATAGGAATGTCATTAAAGGGTTGAGAAAAAAGTGGGCTGAGAAGTTATTCTTCCAGAAACTCCGGTGGGAGAAACTTCAAGAAAAATTGGAAGGATTGAAGAAACTTAAGTCCTTAGAACAAGAAAAAGACAAAATGTACACTCTTTCCATAGAATTTTTGAGTTGCAGGGCTCCATCCCCCTCTTACCCTCTCTTTCTCCATGAGCAGACAACGTTTTTTCAATTAAGGGCTCTTAAGGAAGGGAGATCATTTGATTTGGCAATAGCTACTCAGTTTTTGGAGACTTTTCTGAAGAGTGATTTTGAGATTCAACATTTGTTATGTGAATTTTATTTACATGACAGGGCTTGTTATATTGACTTTCCATCTAATCCATTACCTTGTCTAGGGGATGTTCAGCTGAGGGCATTTGCCTCTTTTGTCATTAATCATGTAATATGGTGAGATGCTTTCCAAACCATCCTCAGGAATGAGGATAATTCTACTCTCTGGATTAGGGGGGAACCTCAGGATCCAAAAGCATCCATAGAAAATCATGCTAAATTTCTTAGGGTTCCTTCAATTGCTCGATACTTTGAGAGCCTGCGAGATAAAATCCTTACCACATGTGTCCCAATGATTCTTAATATGCAGCAGGATGCCCTGGAAGGTAGTGAATACAGATGGCTATACTCTTCCTCATCTCTAAAGGAAATGGATCCATATGGCTTTGAAAATTTCAGGAAAGCTTTGACAAGGATTCCTAGATATGTGCAGTGCATGAAAAAGTGTGGGTCTTGGTGGATTGGATTAAGATTCAAATTCCCTCTCATATGGTTTCCTATAAGTCCTTACAGAAACAACTATGCTTTGACATTAGAAGAAGAAAAGTTGTGGTGGGAGCATTGGATATCCTGCTATGGGTTTGTGCCTCGAGGGGAGACACCAAAACTTGCCTATAATCTTACAAATATCCACATATTCAACTCAGACTCAGATTTAGACTAGGGGAGATTGTTGCATGAGGACATGCAATCGGATAGTTGGGGGGAGATGTTGGGTCTAGGAAATACCCCTTTTTGGCCATCCTTATTACATCATTTTTCCTTGATTTCATCCTACTTTCATAAGCTATATCCATGTCTTTCTCCAGATCAATCAATGATGTTGACAAGTATAATTCTTTATTGCTTTATTTATTTTATGCATAAGATTGTTAAGATTTGAGATCCTAGTCCTTGGTTTATGCTGATCTGTGTGATTTAATTTAGTTAAGGTCTAAAGCGCAGGTGTATCAACCAAGTGGTGCCAGCTGTTACTCTTGAAAGCACCAGCTCCTCATTACTCCAAGGAACAACGCATCCTCCACATGAGCTATAACAGATCCTCACTATAACAAATCCTCACTGTAACAAATTCCACTGAAACAGAACCTAGCTGCGAAAGATAGGTTGAATTCTAGTTGCTGAGACTGTTGATCCATTAATTGTTAGAGCAACAGTATCCTTCATGATTAACAGCCTTGTTTAATACGACTGTATCAGTTAGCTGTAACTCCGCAGCATGAAGATCATAGATCTTCATTGCTGCACAATTATAGTGGATTTGAAACTGTATTTTCCTTGTATAAATTCTAGAAGGCTCTTGTAGCCTGGGGTTGGATAATTACCATTTTGTATAAGCGGTAACAGAGCACTGATATTGTCAATTTCCATCATTAATATGAGAGCAGAGTTCTTCATTTTTGTGTCTTAAATTGTTGTGATTCTCAGCGTCTCTGTTAGAAGGCCAGGGCCGACCTTCTCACAGAGATAGCCGATTTAAGTAGGTAGGGTAATTTAGCTTTCCTTATGTTTTGTGGTGTGGAATTATTGCAGGTGTTACTGGTAGTTGCAACAGAGAATTAACTCTTCTTTTGGTAGTTCATAATTGCATCTTGAATAGCTGTAGTAGATTGGTGTGATAGTCGACTGTGTAGGATAATTCATTTAATGCATGTGTGTTTGAATCAGCTGTAACAACCAAGCTCAATTCCAATATATTTCAGTTGTTTATGCTCTAGCATTTCCAGTAATTATCAGTGAGAGTTCAAGCTTTAGATTCTGGTTGCTATTGTATCTTCAATTGATTTAAAGTAGGCAGATTATATTTGAGTAAGAGTAGCTGCTGGATGGATCATTTTGGTGAAGATCAATTATTGTAGTATGATAATTATAGGATTTAACTTCTTGCAAAAGCAATTTCGTTTATTTCTATTCTTAATTTTATAACTACTAGGGGATTTTTGTAGGAATGTAGTTTCAATCAAATCTTTAGATGTGTCAATTAGATTAGTCTGCTCTCTAGAGTGAGTTTGGATGGATAGATTGGTAGGATCATTATCTACATTTAGTAAATCAACTGCTTGACATGTTTATGCACAAACTATGCTTATTACCATCGAAACAAAAGACCTCCCTGGGTTTGACAATTTATATTGATTGTCCTGTGTGTTAGCTTTAATTAATTGACATATAGGGTGACCAACAAATCCATGGTTGACTACAATCCATAGTTGGCTTCAACCAAAGGTTAACTTCAATCCATTGTTAGACTTTTACGCAAGGTTGAATTTAGTCCAAGGTTGACTTCAATCCATTGTTGGCTTCAATCCAAGTTTGGATTCAATCCATGGATGACTTCAATCCAAGTTTGACTTCAGTCCATGGTTGAATTTAATGAATGGTTGAATCCAATACAAGGTTGAATTTAATCCAAGGATTAATTTGAATTTAATGCATGGTTGACTTCAATACAAGGTTGATTTCAATCCATTAATAGTATTAACATTAATGGCTTCAATACATGGTTCAATTCAATATATAGTTGACTTAAATCCATGGTTGACTACAATCTAAGGTCGACTTTGAACCATGGTTAACTTCAATCTATAACCACATTTTTAGAAGTGGCTTATTGACTTCGAACCATGGTTAAATTTAATCCATAGTTGACTTTTAAGCAAGGTTGACTTCAATCCATAATGCAATTTTAAGTAAGGTTGGATTCAATCTATGGATGACTTCAATCCAAGTTTTACTTCAGTCCATGGTTGAATTTAATGCATGGTTGAATTCAATACAATGTCGAATTTAATCCAAGGATGAATTTGAATTTAATGCATGGTTGACTTCAATACAAGGTTGATTTCAATCCATTAATAATATTAACATTAATGGCTTCAATCCATGGTTGAATTCAATATATAGTTGACTTAAATCCATGGTTGACTACAATCTAAGGTTGACTTTGAACCATGGTTAACTTCAATCTACAACCACATTTTTAGAAGTGGCTTATTGACTTCGAACCATGGTTAAATTTAATCCATTGTTGACTTTTAAGCAAGGTTGCCTTCAATACATAATGCATTTTTAAGTAAGGTTGGATTCAATCCATGGATGACTTCAATCCAAGTTTGACTTCATTCCATGGTTGAATTTAATGCATGGTTGAATTCAATACAAAGTTGAATTTAATCCAAGGATGAATTTGAATTTAATGCATGGTTGACTTCAATACAAGGTTGATTTCAATCCATTAATAATATTAACATTAATGTCTTCAATCCATGGTTGAATTCATATATAGTTGACTTAAATCCATGGTTCACTACAATCTAAGGTTGACTTAAATCCATGGCTCACTACAATCTAAGGTTGACTTTGAACCATGGTTAACTTCAATCTACAACCACATTTTTAGAAGTGGCTTATTGACTTCGAACCATGGTTAAATTTAATCCGTAGTTGACTTTTAAGCAAGGTTGACTTCAATCCATAATGAAATTTTAAGTAAGGTTTTCTTCAATCAAAGGTTGACTTCAATTCATAGTTGACTTTTAAGAAAGGTTGAATTCAATCCATGGTTGACTACAATCCATAGTTGACTTCAACCAAAGGTTAACTTCAATCCATTGTTAGACTTTTACACAAGGTTGACTTTAGTCCAAGGTTGACTTCAATCCATGGTTGGATTCAATCCATGGATGACTTCAATCCAAGTTTGACTTCAGTCCATGGTTGAATTTAATGCATGGTTGACTTCAATACAAGGTTGAATTTAATCCAATGATGAATTTGATCCAAAGTTGACTGAAATCCATGGCCAAATCCAATCCAAGGTTGAGTTCAAACCATGGTTGATTTTATTCCATGGTTGACTTCAATCCAAGGTTGAATTCAATCCATGGGTGACCATAATCCAAGTTTGAATTCAATGTTGACTTCAATCTAAGGTTCACTTTAAGTGAAGGTTGAATTTAATCAAATAGTTAACTTCAATCCATTAATAATATTAACATTGATGAATTCAATCCATTAATAATATTAATATTAGTGACATCAATCCATGGTTCAATTGAATCCAACATAGACTTTGAACCATGGTTGACTTCAATCCATAACCACATTTTTAAAAGTGGTTGATTGACTTTGAAACATGGTTGACTTTAATCCATAGTTGAATTTTAAGCAAGGTTGACTAGAATCCAAGGTTGACTTCAATCCATAGTTGACTTCAGTACATAGTTGAGTTTTAAGTAAGGTTGACTTCAATCCAAGGTTGAATTCAATCCATGGTTGATTTAAATCCATAGTTGTCGTCAATCTAAAGTTGAATTCAATCCATATTCGACTTAACTCCATAGTTGACGTTTACACAAGGTTGAATTCTGTTGAGGTGTGTGAGATGTCTTAAAGGAAACACCTAAATATTTAATTATCAACCAGGGTTGGTATTCTTAGAGTTGAGGAAAAGTATATGCAAAGGTAGAATGGCATCTAAGTTTCGGCTTGTCAGACCTTAGAAATGTTTTAATAAACAAAAGATCGAAAGATCTTTCAAAATGAAAAACCGAGTCAAACTTCAGAAAATATAACAAATGAACTAACATACTAGAATAGTATTAAATCATACTACTCTACTCTATGATTAAGTAATGGAAATTACTGATTAAAAATCAAACTATTTTTGTAAGAATGGAAGCTACTTAATCAATTCTTCATATTCTAATCTAGGAATTAGAGACAACTGTAAATAAAATAAAAGACCTATCTATGAAATGATTTAATAGTAAATTACATAACAAGAAAAATAAATTAATTCAAAGCAAGAATACAAACTATTAATAAATTCGATAACTACTTATGCATTCAGTTAATACTTCAAAACTATACTAAGGCATCTAATTCTAATTCCATTCTCCTTGATGTTATATGTCAAATGTGATAGGAGCTGGAGTGAATGAATCGTAATGATTTTCAAATGTAATAGCAAAACAAAATGGAAGTAAATATAATTTAATTTCAATAAAGAGATGTAAACTACAAAGAGTCCAATTACAATTAACTATAAACATTATGATCTATCTTCTATCCATAAACAAAATGATATAAAACTAATGAAAATCTAGAAGCAAGTGGAAAACTTGATAAATATGTTTATTTATGGATTCAATTTGGAAGCAAGTAGAAAACTTGATAAAGATAGGTTATATAGGAGCAAGTAGAAAACTTGATAAAGATATTTACTTCTGATCCAAATTATATTTCATGAACATCTTCATTATTTGAGCGAACAAGAAAACTGATCCTATGTGTAATATTCTGAATTTTGGACTAACTATTTTTGTTGTTATATTGGGCCATGGCCCCAGCACATATGTTTTATTTTGAGTATTGGGCATGAGCCCTAGCACCTATGATTTATTCTTTTATATATTGACATACTGGGCATGGACCCTGACTGACTTCTTTATTTGAGTGTATACTGGGCGAAGAGGCCCTAATGTTTCAATGATGTTCTTCAACTTTGATATGGGTACAAACCCTAATATACTGAGATGATATTTTGTTACTTACTGTGCAGAGCTATGATTTTTACATGATTGACTTATGTGGTCTGTTGAGCATGGACTCAGAAACACATAGATGACCTACGTACTCGGCATAAGCCTCGATGTACCTAGAGGAATGTTTATGTACTGGGAGTAAGCCCTGATGTAGATTGAGTGTTGGGAATAAGTCCTGGACCACTCCAAGCTTGATAAATGAATAACAGATCCGAGGCCATTTAAATATTCTAGATGTGCCTCACAACCACATTCTAGAACTAGTGTTGAGCAGGAGGATCTTGAATTGCACTAGCGTAACGCCCATGTGAAAGTGTTGAGTTAAAAGGCTCTTAAGAGCACTCAGGATTACTAGATCTCAAAAGTGTTGAGTCAAGAAGACTCTGAATAGCACTTCTATGTTTCATCACATTTATTCAAATTGGGTAAATGAATCTTTTCTGTCTCTCATCATGTACTGCGCGAACTACCATGTTAAACGAGGGAATCTAACATGAAAAAGAGAGACTAGAGGTGCCTATCCAAGCTTACCAAAACACCGTCCAAAGAATTGGACATTGTACTTAAAGATTAAAAGAAGTATCATGATAAGATACATAATTAATTGAAAGATAATTACCCTAACTTAAAGTATGGGTTGACTAGGATTAGTCTTATATGAACCAAATGCATAAATGTCTCAAGGTTAAGTATTATTATTAACAACTTTAATAATAATGATGTTATTATTCATTTATAAAAATATATTTATTGCATAAAAATATATTTATTGCATATAGTTTATGCATAGTGGGCTTCCACATTATTAAAAAGTATTAATAAATTATTAATACTTAATGGGTTGCCACATTAGTAAATAATATTAATAATGTATTAATACCTAGGTTGAAAATATTATTATTATAATTATTGTTATTATTATTATTATTATTATGAAAAGTTTAAATTAAAATAACTCATAATTAAAACAAAAGAAAAGTCCTAGTTCAAGAGGACTAGATATTTGAGTAAATAATATCTTTTAAAATATTAATTATCTTAATTTAAAGAAACTAAATATTCAACAGTCATAAATCAAGACTTCCTTACATAAAGAGGGTAGATCCCAAGGTTGGGGATCATCTTTTTCATTATCATTCTCTTATGGTAATCAGAGAGAATTTTTTGCTCCAAGAACTGAAGGAGTCCTATACAAATTTTCAGATCTGAACCAACAGTGAACCTAGGGCCTCTATCTCTTATTGCATGTTGGAACCAGCTCGGGGGGATCCGGTTAGAACCAAGAACGGTCTAAGGGTCATGGTTAGGAGGAACATGGTAGCCCCAAAGTTATCCAACTAAGGAATCAATCTAAAAGGTCAGCTAAGCTAAGAAGTTTCTACACCAATTATTTTTTTAGTGTGCAGGCTACTACAGGAGAGGAGCAAGTCACAAGGCAACCGGGTATGAGTCATTAACCTTCCAGTTCAAAGTTATGATAGAAGTTAAGTAAATAGTATAAGTTTGTTATCTCAGCACTGTTTTGTTTTTATCTTAAATTGTTTTCAATATAGTCTACTTTTCGGAGCAAAATCAGGTAACTAGGATTTCATTAAATACATAATTTCTGATTTAGAAACCAACAGAATGTCTAGCAGGTCTAGCCAAGATAGCCTCTGCTAGACATCCATGCAACTCGTAAAACTAGAGTCCTTCCATTATGTAGGTCCCCTAGACTACTGCAGACCTTGAGGGCACCTATTGAGTGACTCGAATTATTGAAACATTAATAAAACAACCCCTTGATGTTATATTGAGTATATTCACGACTACGAATGATTGTGGATCAATAAAATAATGATATATGTGTATTTGGATTGTTGATGTAATTAAATGATTACATGTTGTTTAATGATTAAATTTGATTATGAAAATGGTACATATGAATGATGCTTAACGACTAGCTGTATGATTGATTATGTGATTAGAACAAAGAAAGCAAGTATTGACGAGATGCATTTATGATTAGATGCATGAGTAATGTTATGAGTAAACCATAAATGCTTAACGAAATAGCATATTTATGATTCATATAATTGAGGACAGTATTACTAATATATGTTTGTGAGAAACGTGTGTAGTGGCAGGTGAAATGGTTCACTGACGGGCACACAAGGTAATTGAAGGGTCGTAGAGTACGGATAAATCACACATGGGGAGAGAGACGACGATGTCGACTTCCGATGGAATACCACACATGAGCAGATAAGCACCGATCCGCTTGCTCAAGAGGGAAGCATGAGGGTGTACGAGGTGTTCCATGATGGAGCTGGTCACGTACGCGTTGGGGGCGCATAGTGAGAATGGACTCAGTCCTTACCGCCATTATCCCCTAATAGCGTGTAGACGGATGATAGAAGGTAACAAATCCTGAAATCACTACATGAAGTTCTTGCAAGTCAAAACGAAAGGATGACGGTAGAAGGGCCCGACGATGCGGTACCCTGCTGAGAACGGAAAGAGTAGACGCAAGAACTTGACGATGTGGTACCTTACCGAGAAATGGAAACGATTGATAACTGGACCCAATGAAGTGGTTCCATGTCGGGGAAATGAATTAAGGAACGGGGAGGCCCAATGGCGTGGCACTGGGATCCTAGTAAAAATGATTGTTAACTTAATGGCCTAAAAATGTATAAATTGCACATAAAGCATTTACTTAGGAAAATGCATTTTTAGTACTTTTAACATTAGAAATTGTTATTTATGCATTTGCACATACAAGAATATTTTGGGATTTAAAATATTAGAAATGGTTAGTTAAGCATTTGCACATGGAAATACTTTTTAGTATTTAAAATAATGGAAATAATCATTTTAGGAGCAAAATGGAATCCTAGGAATGGACACCTAGTCAACTCCACCTACACCACAAAAATAGGAGTTAAGTGAAATATCTTTGGGACAAACATGAGCAAACTTAGGAATGTTGGTGCATCTCCTAGAGAAACTGACACATGGATGGGTGAGTATTATTCAATTAGAAATTTAATTAAATATATATTTATGCATGAAGCGACATGTGTCGCATGGAATTTTCCTTTAAAAGAAAGGCATTGGGAATGGGTAAAGGACCCAGATCCTCGATGACTATCGTAATTTCGAGTTACCCCATGACTTGCTGCTATTGAGAGTTTGGCTGAAAACTTTGGTGGGGGTGGAATCCCAAGATGAGTTTCTTGATTATTGTGTGTGAACTTTACGACCCAAAGCTCGGGGGAGGCCATGCGACTGAAAGCATGAGCCTATGGTTGGGTGGCGAAGCTAATGGGTGCTTCGCCAATGGTCAAACAAGCTTTGTTGGAGGGATCCTACGGAAGACGCGGACGACAATGGACCAGCTGGGTCGGTTTGACAAGTTAAGGTTTGGTTTATCTTAGTTAAGTTATTCACGTTTTTTATTTTATTTTTTCAGTAACTATGATATCTAATTTGTTTGTATGAAGTTGTTAAAGTTTCAGGTTCAGTTTACGGGGACCCTAAAGGAGGGGTTCTACATTTGGTATCAGAGTCAGTCGAGCCTTGAGGGCACCACACTCATACAACCGAGGGGTCTTTCAGTAAAACATCAAGGTTGGGCTGATTTCGATGAGACGCTACTCCAAGCGTACTCCTCACGATCCGGTAATTCTTCAAACCAGGTTTGAACAGTTAAGTTTTATTCATTTTACATCTGCTATAGTATTAGTAAGGATTATGTTAATGTTAAATGTTAGCATTGATTCTATTGTGAATTGTGACGAGAGAATTTGTGTGTCCGGGTATAAAAAAATATATGATTACAGATCTACTTTCTGTATGTGATATTCGAGTTCCTGATTTTGCTTGTTACAAAAAGTTCTGTAGGTTACATACTTGAAATGCACTGTTCAGTATAGCCTTTACGGCCACATCTAAACCCTAGATCCGACAGGACTTAGTTTCCTTTGAAAATCTATCTATCTTGATGCATTGGCTGGGTTTCTCTATTTTTTTTTTAACTTCTTCAGCTGCCCAAGAAAATCCATCCTGAACTCTCATTGCATATATCCCTATGTATATATTTCAAACATTTGTTTAAGAAAGTTATTCCCATTCCGTGGATTGGTTAAAGTACTCTGTATTCAGTGGTATAGCTGTGGTAGATGTAAGATTTCCTTCTAGATCGTAATACTGCAGATTATTAGAATCACCTCGATTGGTCATCACCTCAATCTGATCGGAAGTCTGAGAATGTATCCACCTCTGTCTGAGAATGTATCCACCTCTGTATGTTAAAACATGAAATTTCCAGATCTCTGTTGTTTGACACTTAAAGTCTTTTGCTTTTAAGTATTTGAATTCGAATTGAAATTTCCAGATCTCTATTCTGGAATTTATTTTTTTAATTCTATAACAGTTATATCTCAAACTCTGCGTTTGATACACCTAGTCATAACCTGTACTTTAACCTCATTATCAATTTGTAATGCACATACCGAGTTTCGATCTCGGATTCTTGTGTTGAACACATCTTTGATTTCTTCCTTAGGATTGATCCCTATACTTACTACTCTGCTTACACTAGATTATGTTTGTGATATTTTATACAATCCGATGTATTTAATTTTAAATCCTGTCTTAACACCTGTGCATCTACAACATCTCCGATTCTGAAGTTATTTATTAAATCTCAGCATCCTTTCGATGGCGTAACTGTTTGCATCAAAATAATTCAAGCTCTGTTATTGCACAGCATTACATGTCATAAAGTCATTTAATAAACCTCAGTATCTTATTATGACAGGACTCCATCATTTAACACAATTTCTTATCTCTGTATAACCTTGATCTCTGCAATCGAATTGATCGAGATAAACTCTGTCGTATTAATGTTTTGATTCTGAAATGATCTCTGCAATCAAATTGACCGAGATAAACTCTGTCGTATTAATGTTTAATTCTGATATGATCTCTGAAATCGATTGGATTAATATAAACTCCGTCAACTTAGCGTTTTTATTCCTGCCCCGATCTCTGTGATCGAATTGTTGAATTAAGCACTGATGTATTATTTAATTCTATTATTATTTTTGTGACCGAATCAAGGGCCGCAAGCCCTGTGTACCTTAATGGAAAGCTCAGATTTGTGCAACATAGAGCGAGCACTGCACACAGTAGTGTAAACCTTATTTTTGCGCACATATACCTTATTGTAAGTTCTGCACACAAAATTCCTGGAACAATGTTTGTTTGATTTTTTTATCCGGGAATTTGTATGCGTGCTATAGCGTAGGTATATAGTTTAGGTTGTTCAGTATATTAATGGAAGCCCTGCAAATGATAATCCTCTACGCGCAGTTGCTGAGACAAATATTCTTCATTCAAGACTATCTTGACCTCTTCCT